>JAMKCH010011215.1:0-242212 GCA_023653785.1 Ophioderma brevispina | reverse complement strand
TAATTAATGACTCTGGCTACATTAATTCAGCAGATGCGTGAAATGAAGCTTAACTCAAGAAAATACACATCATTGATTCCTACGACTGACCTTGTTTACCATCTGTGACCTTTAATAAGCTTGTTTCCCCAAATTTTTTGCCATTTCCACTGTAACTGCTTGTTCCACATGGCATGGGTTGGTCCTCTACAACAGCAGCTTGGAAACTTCCCATCATGCACAGGCCACCAAAACTGAGAGGTTGCCAATGCATGGATCCCCCATAGAAAATGTGTGCAAGCAAAATAACATCCTCTTGTGCTGTGTATTCAGCGCTAAGAAATTTTTAATTAGATAATTAAAAGATGAGATTTTTTTGTTTTGGCCATCTTAGTGGTGTCATAATGGATGGCATCCATATTTTGAGTGGTGGATGTCCGGCGTCAGCTTGTATGCCACCACGATAAAATATTGGACCCCATCAATTATGACACCATCACGTGGCCAAAACAAAAAATATCATCTTTTATTCGCATTTTTATTTAGAATTGTGTAATTTTTTGCTTTTTATTGACATAATTTATGTCAAAAATATTCTAACAAACATCATTCTTTTTATTCATTTAAATAATTGCACTCCCTCTTGAAAACAAATGTTTCAATGCCACGGAACCAACAGTCATCTCAGCGGTGATCGTCACGCTGCGTAAATTGCATTTGATGTAACACCAACGCGAAATGCTGACGCAGTATAAACGCACCACTTGCGCGTGTAAGGTATCGACTACACCGCGTAAGGTTGCTGTCCCGCACTATCATCTATACCCAGTTAATGGAGGGCGAGCTTTGTACCTAATCCAATCAATTTTCTTGTAAACATGATAACGCACGCCCACTGAATAAGAATGCATATTCATGTACGAAGTTCTTTATTAAAAGGCATAAGAATAGTTTCCAAAATTTTCTGGCTCACTACGCTCACCAGGTAAATAAATATTCTACCCAGAGCAGTCAACTGGAAAATTTTTTGAAATTGGCGTCGGAAAATGGGTCAGTTGTTTGCCGGTAATGCAATTTCTTTTTAGCTGTCGGTTCAAAAATCTGAGGGGGGCAGTACTCAGTAGCATTAACCAGTTTATACTGCATATTAAGGTTATACTGTATATTAAAAAAAAAAAAAAAACAATTTTTTATTTTTTTTCCTTTCTTGATAAAACCAAAAAAATATTTCATTGAAATACCCACCTACATCTATTTACATTATTGCCCACAAGTCAACATTTTGCTGACAGAATTCTGTAAATGGGGTGTCCCACCCCCTCTAGACGGCCCTGTGGGAACAACGTTTCCGGGAAAATTTTTGACATTTGGAGGAAATTTTGGTTTTAACGGCTGACTCAGAGATTTGAAATATTGTTTGTGTGTAGTAATTAGAATAGAGTCATCTAGAACTGCAGAATATTCACCTAAAATGCTTAATTCAAGTTGGATATGAATCAGATTTGTTGTTTTCATGCAATTAACATTTATGCACAGTATACAGTGCCATAGGGTATCATATATAACAAAAATTCCTGGATTTGAAATTTTATAACAACGTTGTGATTTTCTATATGAAGGACGTCGTTTGAGCTAGCTATTTACACAGTGATAAGTATACGGACAAGCATTACATATATCAAAAAACATGAATTTGTCTGAAAATTGAGTGTGCCCTCATCAGGAAATCTCTGAGTCAGCATTTAAGCACAAAGCACATTTTTTGAAGAGTGCTCTCATTTGTCAGAATTTTTATATTTTTGCATAGTTAGTGGTAATTGTCTAGGAAACTATACAGCGACGAGAATGCTTAAAATGCCTATTTATCATAAAATAAGCATTTTGTAATTAGAACTGGGATCACCAGATGTACTTAACGGCAAAACGGCAATGCTAAGTGTTATATCCGTCCATTATGAAATACTGCCACCTCAAGAAAGGACTCTAACTTTGACTTGCATGAACCAATACAACAACTTAATGGATGAGCGTAGGTACACCTTTACATAGCGCTATTTTCCTGGCTTTTTCATATTGGAATGGCGTTTCCAATAGCCGTTGAATTATTATCGGAGATCTCCGATATTAATTATTCTAACTACAAAACTCCTTCGTTTGCGACTCATAGACACTTTCGAGCTTAACTATTCACAGGTTAAGTTTACTAGCCAGTTACCAATGCAACCGTGTAAAAATCTCAAAATATTTGGAAAATTGGGGGCACTCTTCAAAAAAAATGTGCTATATTGCTTTAAAGAGACATGAGGAGATTTCCAGAAAGAAGCGCCCCCAATTTTTCTCGAACCTAGGTTTTTTACATATTTGGAATGCTTACCAATGTATTAGATCACACATGGAGTGAATAAGCCGAATACGCCGTCTTTATGTAATAAGATGATGATTTAGTAGTTTCTGTCGTGAACGACAGAAAGTTAAAGCATGGTTTTCTATGGGGAACGATTACGATAGCAGGCAAGTTAAAAACAAGGTTTGCGGTTTTCTTTTGCACCTGTTTGTCCAATAAACCTTCCAAACGTTCTCGGTAGGTGGTCTACAACCGATCCAGTGAAATTTGAAAGAAATTCATATCCTAAAAAAATCTCCTGTCACAACAGGACACACAACAGCAAATGATAAATATGTTCTGCTGAAGACATGCATGTTTCCATCGGTTGCGTATGTGATAGTGCTTGCTAATTAATGCTTACTTTACAGTCTGCAGTGTAATTGTAGCGCATAAATGAATAAATTATTCTTTCTTCTCCATATGGCAACATTCTTCAAGTAGTTACATTATCAGTGCGACCACTTACAAAACAAAACATATCCATATTTGAGTGTTCTTGCCCTCACATCAAATTTCTCTCAACCTCGGCTCTCCCCTGCTACCATTATAACTTATTTTACTTTTCTCCTATTCGAAAGTCCAAATAAAACACTTTGAAAAAGTCACAGACAGGTCAGGACTGTATAAACATATGTAAATGAATACAGAATCAACAAGTTCACGTAGCCCTGAGACTATGGAGTACAGAGTTATTTATTATCTTAGTGGTGTCTGAACCTTGCGAAAACAACCAGGACGCAATTAAGAGGTAGACCATATAAAATTGAAAACAAATCATGCTGTGTATTTGGTTAGTGCTACTGGATGGTGTATTAAGGCAGGAAGATTTTGTAGCCACTCCCAAGGGGGACGAATTCAGGACAGTGTAAGGCTAAAAAGAAAAAAATGATAAAACAGTTTGTCTCAGAAGTAAAGGAACAAAACTCTTGGCAAAATGAGTTTGTGTTTTGTTTTTTACTTTAAAAGCAATTTGAAAAGCATTTTTGTGTGACCTGCAAGGATTTACAGGAAGCGGCACCTACCAGTCCTCAATTCTGTCTGACCGTCTGACCATTTGGCCATATTTCAAAGGTTAAAGCTGCAGGTTTTGAGAATTAAAAGTCCAATTGCTATGGAAATTAGGTCATAGGTGCTCTTTCATATGATAATGAGGTCTAGGGTCACATGCCAAGGTCAAAGGTCATATGAGGTCATGCTATAAAATGGGCTGAAAACATACCACCAGCGAACAAACTCGGGAAATGAATGATGTTTCCCTAGCACCACGCTAGAACACTCGTATCTTCCCTGACCGTACATATCATTTCCACACCGCCGTACATGAGAGTGATGAAACTTTGCCCATTGCACTATGGGATATCGAATTGTTTTTATAGATCCTGACTCAACCGTAGCTCACATTTAAAAATTACTATCCATTTTGCTGTTAGCTGTGTCGGGGAAAATATAATAATTAAAAAAAAACAGCTGATTCATAACATTACACTACGCTCCCTGCATCGGTTGCTATGTAGGTACGTACAACATAGCAACCAATACACGCATTGATCATACCACCGAGCAAGCCCCTGGGATTAATGTTCTTATTTTCCATTTAAAAAAATTACATCCTTCAGATCACGCAAATAAGGGAATCAAACTAATAAGACATTGATTCAGATGTTTGGTACATAAAAAAAAAAATGATCTGAAGGTAATTTTTTTTTTCAATTTGATGCTGAACTTGATGTAACATTTCAATAGAAAAGGTTACATCATAATGAGAGCAGGTAATAACTTCATTATTTTTTGATTTTGTTTAAGATGAGGTCTATCCTTTTGTTTACTTTGAATTCAGTCTTTAATATTTGTTACGGGAATTTCCCCTCAAAATCAGGTTTGACTTCTTCAAAAGTGGAAATTACATGAGGATGATCATGAAGGATGTTGACAAGTGTTAAAACGGAAGCAGGTAAAGTGAGCATGAACTCCCCGTAAATTAGCGATGTTTGGAGAAAATCTAGAAACAAATTTAGTTTGTTCGCTGGTGTGGATGAAAACATCAAAATTGGCCCTATTTGAGAAGTCCAATTGCTACAAGACTTGGGTCATAGATTCCTCTTGGGCACCTTAATGAGAGATAGAGCGTCTTTAATTTTTCTGTTCTGTTTTTTTTTTGCATTTAAATGAAGTCCTACAACTGAAAAGAAGAAGAAATTTGTAAATCCCAATTTAAAAATGTTCATGTAGTCTTTGAGACTATTTTTTTTTAAATGATTTTTTTATTGAGTCAGGTTAATTGCATTTACGGCGTGAGTCGCCTGGCTATATAACTGAAGGACTAAAAGGAATCCTGACCCAGCTGAGGATTGAACCCCAGACCTCGCAAACAAACTTAACCACCACTTGCCCACCATGGGTCATAATAGTTGACAGGGTTCACAAGGCTGGGCAGCACTGGGCAGACCAACCCAGATGCGTGGGGGAGATTGTCCACTCTTCCTGTAGAGGAATGCTGGAGTGGTTGCACATTAACAGGCGGATATGCCTTGCGAACTCGGGTCCGAGATCATCCCACCGTACTCCAGTGGACTCAGGTCCGGGGGAGCAAGAGCACCATCATGGTAACAGTTCAATGTTCTGACTCATCTAGGAAAACATGGTGTAAGCTGAAGGTATGGAGCTGGCAATTGTTTTTTTCCTGTTGAACTGTTGACATCAGGTCCAGAAATTAATGTCAGCGCATTTCATTGTTGGGGCGTGGGCAACGCTGGGCAATGGATATGTGGGGGGGGGGGGGGGGGGGGCTTTTGGAGTAGGTATTTAGTAATACTGTGTGCAATTTTGGTTCATTTGTCAATTATATGACAAGTCTGTTGTTTTTGATGGTGTTGTTACACAAAGGATGTGCCACTTCTGGCTCTACCCTGTTCTACTGATGTTCCTTCTTTCAGAGTGGAGAAATTTCTATTGGGTAAACCATCTTTTCCTATGCATTATCCTACTATTTGAAAGGTGTAGGCAGTGAAATACTAAGGGGGAAGTAATCTGACATAATATCCGGGCAATGTGTAGGATATCTGTTTTTTATGAGATCTCACCACTTTGACATAATATCTGATTGGTCATTATGTAATATAGCAAGATACAACCTCTGGGTAACACATCAAAATAGACCTTTATATATATGTACAAACCTTTAAGTTTTTCTTACCATGTCTTGATTGGTAAATATGGGTAATCTTAAAACCCCTGAGGTCTACCATCTTTCATACAGAAGCTCTGATTGGCTCATTACATGAGATAGCAAGATATAACCTCTAAGTAACCAATCAAAATAGACTGTCATCTGTACAAAACCTTAAAGCTTGTTATTACACATGTCTCTGATTGGTAAAATAATCATAATTTAACTCAGTGTGGTAAACCGATTAAATCAGCGGAGAGGGGGGGAATATCTAACGGATGTACAGGATTTTACTATAATGACAGAGAAGTTCAATGATAGCAGGTATAATTGGTGGAAATTGGAGGCGTAGAAATCAAAATACTAATACCCGGCCCTGTCAGCTCTGGATAATACAAACCGGCAGGGGAAATAGACCTTGGTTACCAAGGTTTGTCCAGACCAGGCGTAATGGCATTTGGCCGTTGGATGGGGCCAGCGCTTCCTCTACGTATGATGGATAGCAGCCCAGCTGTTATTAGGCAATGAGTGGTTTTACGCTGAGTGGGACTGACACATGCCGTATTAAATTTATGATTATTCATGATGGCCCAGGACAGGGTGGATGGGGTTAATAAGAGCTGGAACACTGGAGGGTGACTAGTCCTTTATCAGTTGCCTTTTTGGAATTTGGTTAAGTTTTTTAAATGGTTTCTGCTCTTTTCTTCGTTCGGTCATCATCTCTGTTTTCTTTTTCTGGTTGTCTATCATTTGTATATTTTTTCCTAGGCTCAAAGTTTATGTGTAAACATGTGAAAAATTGCCCTTTGTTGTGTCGTCTGCAAGAGGGCGATCGAGATAATGCTTGTAGTGTGCTGTCTGTTTGTGGTAAAACTATTGACCAATGTTAAACAAAATGAACCATAAGATAAGTGCCCAATGTTCATATAAAAAAAATAGCACAATTTTCATTGAAACTTGGATACGATGTCATGGGTAGTGCCCATGGTTGGAAAGATTAAGGACCCTTGGTGACTTGTGGGACTTGACCTCATGGGACCTTTGTACCCATTCATAAAAACGGACCAGTTGCGGCCCCAGCAGGGGGCAGGGGCAATTGACCTCCTAATATTTTTTCTGCCCTTCCAAGGCCCACCCCACCCAGGCAAGACAAGAAAAATGGGACACATTTTGGAGAAAAAAAAATCAGTGATTTTGGGACCAAAAATCACCAAATTTGGGCAAATATCAGCAATTTGGGCCAAAAGTGTGAAAATTCTAAAAATTGTGGAAGTTTTGCCCCAAATTCCCCCGAAAAAGAAGTCTAACGACGGCACTGGGGGTAGCAGATAACATGTGTTGGTTGCTACTTGTATGTTCTTCCAAAAATGAAAAGCATCCCCCTTACCTCATTCTGTGATTGTCATATAGGAGGAGAGAGCAGCATTCCTCAGTTGTTGTGTCATTCTGCAAGGGGCAAAATGGATGGTTTGGTATGTGTGTGTTTGTGATGGTCTGTGTTTGTGGTCCAAAAGGTAACACTCAACGTAATTGCCCATCTTCCAAATAAGTGCACATTTTCACGAAACTGGATAACCATGGTCTTGGGTAGTGTCCCACACGGTGGTGACATCTGTGGACCTGGTGACCTTGGTGACCTTGGGGACCTCATGGACCTGGTGACCTCATGTGACTTGTGAACTCAGTGACATGGTGCATAGTGGCTGTGTCCCTATATCACAACGGGTGACAGGTGACACATGCATTCGTGAATGCTGTATTTTTTAATGTAAAAAAAAAGGATGTATGTGTACATCGAGGGAACAATAATGTACCTCTTTTTTGAAGATTGCAACTGGAAAGAAAAAAAGAACTTTAAGGATTAAGTTGACATTTGTGACCAAAATCTACACAACACTATAATCAAACTATAGATAAGGGAAGTCTACTTTTAAAATCTTTACGGTACAAGCTTTGCTTCTGTAGGAGTAACATAAGAAAAAAAACAAACCCCACAGCAAAAGTATGCCTGATAATGGCTAAAATATTAAAAGAAACCAATTTGAAGTACGCTATCTAAAATGCTAAAATAGGCCTTTACTGTAAAATTGGAATTTACTTTTGGTAAATTCAAAAATAAGCTTAAAATTATATCAAATGGGATGTTACGTTGTACTTCTTTTTGGTGTACTTCAAAAGAAATCATCAGAAAAAAACCCCTAAAAATTCAGTAGATTTATATTGCATTTCGGTGTTATGAGCATGAGCAGATCATGTGAGTGCAAACAGGTCAAAAGTGCATAGCTGCCATTGGTCAGAAATTCCCATCAAACTTATTATGCCAGTCTTTGGTCAGTAGGGTTCTTGACATGGTGCTTCAGGCAAGGAGTCAAGGAAGAACCATTTCAGAGCAATGACTCAAGAAATGATAAATTGAGAAAGCGATGTAATTACATGCAGCACACAGATGTACACAGGCAGCACCCCCCCCCCCCCCCCCCCCCCCCCCACAGATGTATCAATGGGCAGCTATTGCAGATACAACCTGTTGCAGTCACATGAAAGTGGTCTATAGTGTCTGGAACCAATATGCAGTTATTCTGTTAGCTCTCTATTAATAACTATCACAACTTTTTGTCAATGGAAGTCGGAGAATGAGTGTAAAGGCCAAGATTCAGGATTTCAAAATTTATTTTTTAATGTCTTCAGTAAAAATTAGACAGCTAAAATTAAAGATACTCATAGGTCTCAATTTCAAAGGTTGAGATGAATCAGATGTTTTTGTTTAATACAGATAACAGCATAACAGATACCATAGGATAATCTGTATAATAAAATTCTTGATGTGGGGGTTTTGCCCTACAAAGTTGTGACTTTTCTATATACAAAAGGGCCGTGGATTGAGCTCAGTTTTTTCACACAGTGGCTTATGTTGACAAGATAATGAGGTGCAAAAAATACATTAATTTGAAAAGGGCACCATCGTGGGGAATCTGTGAGTACTTTAAGGGGACATTTCAAACTGAAAAAAAGTAACAAAATGCAACCTGTTAGACCTTCATTTTACTTATGAGTTTTGATTCCAAGAAAAATTTGCATGAGAAGTATTGGTAAAAAAGAGTGTGGTCAGAGGATGGTGATTTTAGGCTTGAGAGGACGGCAAGTGTAAAGACCTGCTCGCCAGGGTAAACACACGGCCAGATGAATTGGCCGTGAGTGGACATATATCAAGATGGACACCTGGACGGTCTGTGAGTAGGCATCGAGTACTGTTAGCTCGTTAGTGCTTTGCACTTGTTTCATTAATTAATGCATCGTAATTAGTGCTATCCTGACAACTCGGGGTTTATTTGCACTGTATTTAAAGTACCAAGGTGAAACGTATCGTGAGGTACTTGGAAGAAGTAAAGGTGGATGTTGTAATGTAATCTTTGTTTTTCCCCTGAAAATTTAAATTAGTTGAAAGGCACTTCAGTGATCCATGCAAAATCTTTAAAGCCACTATCAGCCATTTTCTTCAGGATGTAAACATACACTGCCCTCAATTTTTGTAGAAGTTGAGTTTTTTTTTTGTATTGGAAATAGTTGTAGTCAATTTGCCTGCGGGTGGTACAACTGAAAACAACCGTTTTTAAATAAGGCAATTTTTGTGCAAATATGTTGGGATCCTGACATTTATGACATCGTGAAATAGAAAAAAAATGGCATTTTTAAGGTGATTTTAATGAGCTTTACGGTTTCACACCAGTAAATACAAGTCCTATTCGTTCCTGTACAAAATGGGCGAGATGAAAACATTGTTTCTCCATAATGGAACATCTCGGACCTTAAAGCTAACATTCTGCATGAAGCATATCTCCTGCCCGAAGCATATCTCCTGTCCAATCAATCATGAAATTAGGGTAGTTTTCCTCAAGCTACTGGACCGTGAAGACTAGAATGCACCATGGATCCTGGAGGTCAGGGCACTTTTTCAGTCAGGTGTTCCCTGTAAGAATGTGGTTAAAATTGGTATGGTCAGATCAAAATAAAAGTGTCAATGCCAACCCTTTTTTTGATTTTCCTACAGATTTTATACTTAAAGCAATAATAGCAGATTTTTTGAAGAGCGCCCCCGATTTTCTGGATATTTTGAGATTTTTGCACAGTTTCATTGGTAATTGGCTAGTAAACAATACCTGTGAATGCAAGAGCTCAAAATTCTCTCTGTGTTGCAAAATAAATAAATTTTTTTTTTTTTTTTTTTATTTTAGAATAATTAATATCGGAGTTCTCTGATAATAATTCAAGGCTGCTGGAAACTTCCTTCAATATAAAATAGCCGCGAAATTGCGCCATGTAGGCCTACGCATCTACGCTCATCCATTAGTTATTCCGTCGGTTCAGGAAGTCAAGTTAGAGGTCATTTTTGTGAGCTGGCACTATTACTTGGACTATTTCACCACGGACGGACATAAATTTGGTGTTTCCAGCTCCGGGATCTCAATTCTAATTGCAAAATCGCTTCTTTTATGACAAATAGGCATTTTTGAGCATTACCATTCACAGGTACATAGTTGTTCACTTACTAGACAAATTCCAACCAACTGTTGCAAAAATCTCAAATTTAGAAAATTGGTGGCACATACTTTGGCACTCTTCAAAAAATGTGGCTGTTATTGCTTTAATATTGATAGCAAACAACACCATGATTTTCGACCCAGATCTTGCCATTTCTCTCAGTTTTTAGGGTACACTTAGAAACCAGTCTGCAAAAAAACACCATCAGTTGCAGCGGGGGGCTGGACTTACCTCTGTTTCTCATGTTATTTACTGCTGTCAATCCTTAAAGGGTTTGCCCATGTTTTTTTGGTTGGCCTTACCATTTCTGCTGTACTGAAAAGCAGTTTATATCCAATGGGTTAACCCTCTGAGGTCTGCATTTTTTCTAACAGTATCTCTGATTGGCTCATTACATGATATAGCATGATAAAACCTCTGAGTAACCAATCAAAATAGACTAGTATTTGTACAAACTTTTGACTTTTCTTACCATGTCTCTGATTGGCTAAATATATCATATAACTCTACATTTAGCCAATAAAATCGGTAGACGTTTCATATAGAAATCCCATGGATGCAAATGAGGTATTGCCATTCATTCCGTCAAGCGCTACTGCACAACGTCATACAGCGCATGATGGAATCAATTGTAATACCTCATTTGCATCAATGGGACTTCTATATGAAACGTCTACCATAAATCACAATGTTCAATTGTTCATAGTTCAGACTATTTTTGCAGAATGTCTTTAATTTATGAGGTCTCCCAAGCATAATACACTACCATCTAATATTGGTTGATGATATCTTGCTGTATTGTAACCCCCTGGGTGCTACCTGCCTATCTATCAGCACCTAAGCACTGCTTTGATTGGTCACTTAGAAGGTAATATCATGTAATGACCAAATCAGAGGTAAGAATGATGGTATGGTTTACACAGAGATATAGAAGCACTATTTTGATTGGTTACTCAGAGGGCTATCTCATGTTTTGTCCTGTAATAAGCCAATTAGATAATGCAGACTGTATTATAGGTGGTAGTGCCCAAGGGGTTAAATAAGCACTTCATCATTAAATTCTTGTGAAAAGGCTCAAAATTAAACCTTAAAAATAACCACTTTGTTGTATAGTACGAAAAAATAATATCTAATTTCTCTTTTCAGTGCTTTATTTTTACTGATACAATTACAAAAATAGTGATAACAAAATCAAATTCTAGAAGACGTAGTCCGACAATTAAATAAAGCTCAAGTCAGTGGTTATTTACAAATGTACATTTTGTTTTGCATGGCAACTGACTTTAATTTGAAGAACCACAGAATTACTTTGCATATAGAAACCAAGGCAAACCAAAATCTTACGAGGCATGTTTAATTGCTGAAGTAGCCCGGGGCAGGTCTTGCATAGTGATAATCAAGGTTTCCAACAAGTCGATTTCCGGTAAATAAAATCCAAAGAAAACAGCGCAATTCCTGGGTTTGGGGCGATCTGAGGAGGACATACCAAATAAGAACGGAGAAGGAAAAAAAATAATTCAACAAGAATGCGAAAAAATCAAAGCAGAATCTTTGGAAGCAGGAAGTGCATAAGACAAGTGAGCGAGGGCTGGGTAGCCAGCGTAAGAACCCCCACACGTCGTCACTGGTCTGTGTCGCTTCGAGTTTATTGTTTTATAGATGGTGGCCGGAGGAGCCAGGGAAAGGGAAAATGTCATTTTGGAAAATTTGCCTGGAAAGTCTCTATTAAGGAAACGAAAAAAAGAAAGTAGAGAAGGGACGTTTACGAGCAGAGCAGAGGGTGATTGGACGCCGGTGAAGGGTGAACCTAATGGTACTGTGAATAGGATGAGGAATTTGAGCTTGTTGAGGTTCATGGTTTTTAAATTACATGTTGGATTTTGTTTGAAAGGACAGGAAGGGGTAACCTAATTTAAATATAAAAACAAGAAAGAAGACCATATTAAGTCCAATAAACATACTGAGGGTTTGAAGCTAAGGAGTATATGTTCTGGATTTTTGGTATAATGTAGTTGGTATTAGATGGAATATCTAGAATTAAAAAGTCACACTTCAGGTATCAAGGTTTTGGCTGTGGGAGGTAGTACAGTGCCAGACTTTCTTTGGGGGGGGGGAGGAATGGAGGGGGAAAGGTGTTTTGTTTTTTTTTTTTTGGGGGGGGGAAAGTGAGAAAGTGAATTTTTTTTTTTTTTTGAGGCGGGCATATCCAAAAATTCAAATTTTTGCCCAAAATTGATGAGTCATACCAAATATTTTGTTATTGGCATAGAATGTGCGGATTTTGGCCACAAAGATCCATCACTTTATCTTCTGGTCGGGGGGGAATGGGAATGGGAAGGGGGGGAGGGAAAAAGTTAGGGGGGTGGAGGAAATTTCCCCCATTCCCCCCCACCCCCCCCGGCACCACCATTGCTGTGTAAATAGAAAGGGGCGGGGGGGGCGAAAATGATACCAAAGAAGGAAGAAAATACCAAGCTTGATAGGTCAATATTTAGGGGCTGCCTTCAGTGGAGGAAACTCTGCAACATTACTGTTTTACCGAAAGGTTATCCAGCCCACTGGTGCAGAGAACACACCTGGGTCCAAGTGGCCTGTGCAACTGGTTAACCTAACAGTACAAACGCAAACAAAGGCAATGCACTGAGTGAGAAAGAACAACGTGCACCAAATCCCGCATGAAGTTGAAAGTGATCGATTGACGTCATCAAACAAAGACACATATGGGCACTATATTGATTTTGGAAAGAGACTTCTTGCATGGCAAAGAGGTAGTTTAGGACCCTACATGTTTGTACTGGCCTCATACTACTTAAATCACCCCAAAATCGATCCACTCACCTCCAGGAAAACACTATCTATCAATGGACTGCTTTAACACATTTTTGTTTTAAAATAGTCCTTAAATTGAAGGAACATTGTAAAAAAATCCCGTTGTGAAGCTACAGATAAGCCGATATTAAACACTACCGGTGAGGCGGGCACCGCGCGTCTTGCGTTGTGCGATGCGTGTGCGTATTCTATGCCAAAACACGCTGTTTACCCCAATTCGGGAATGCCCTTGGTGTCCGCTAAACTTTTGGTACAATCAGTGAGGGTTTCAGAAGTAGTTGGCCTTTTAAAATGGCGTCTTCACTTCGACACGGGTGTGTTTACTCGCCAAATTCTTCCCTTTTTCTACAAAAGCCCACTTCTTTTTTTTCAGTATTAACCCTGTTTTCCAGTAACGGAATGTTAGTTTAATCGATGTAGGTAAGTTTCAAGTTTTTTGTTACATGTTTGGTGTTCTTTTCAGGGGCAGAAAATGTTGCCGATTTCTGGCGATTTTCAAAAGTTGTTTAACCTTGTTGTTTTTTACCCATAATTTCCCTCATTTTTCAGCCTGCCCTCTTTCCAAAAAAAATTAACCTTGTTAGAAAGTGTTCACGGGCGAGAGCTATCGTAATCTAGTCTGGTGCTCCTTTATGAATGATGCGCTTAGACAAAGAGATTTTCATCCCTTATAGGGTTAGTTAGGGTCCTTAAACACACTATTACCACATTGTTGGATGATGGTGGTCCACATGTCTAAAGGTACCTTCCAATATTGTGAATACTCGTCCCACCGGTGTTGGGTTACACCTTTCTACTAGTCAGAGGCTATGGAGTTCCCACATACTGTCTGAAGGGTACACTGGGGCCATTTTTTTCCAAGGGGTTCCTGTGCAGTTATATTCATTCACATTTTTTCAAGAGTATTTCACTCTTTGGAACGACATTTTTAAGGGGAAATTTTTTTTTTAAATTTGAAGAGTGAAATCTGTACTGAGTGTTGCTGAGAACATGGAAATGGAGAGTGGACTTCCCTCTAAAGTATATTTTTAAGGGTGAAAATGCAAAGTTCAACAGTATTTTAACTATTGATATAAGGGCTAGGTGACATGATGCAGTGTGGGGCCTTTTGTTTGAAAAGGTGGCCTGTTTCCCAGTGTTGAAAGGGACACTTGGACCACTTGCTGTAAAGGCCACCCTGTGCAGCTATAGATTCAAAGGCCACCCTGTGCTATAGGGTCAAAGGCCACCAATGCTTGCTATAGGTCAAAGGCAAGCCTGTGAATAGGTTCAAACGACCACCCTGTGGCTATGGTTCAAAGGCCACTCTGTGACTCTAGGTCAAAAGCCACCCTGTGCTATAGGTTCAAAGGACACCCTCCTGCTAAGGTTCAAAGACACCCTGTGTATAGGTTCAAGGCCTCTGGCTATAGGTCAAAGGCCCACCATGCCACCATGTGCTAAGGTCCAAAGGCAACCCTGTGATTGCTATAGGTTTAAAGATCACCACGTGACTATCGGTTCAAAGGCCACTCTGCTATAGGTTCAAAGGCCACTCCCTGTGCTATAGGTTCAAAGGCACTCTGTGCTATAGGTTCAAAGACCACCTGTGTGTCCTGAGGTTCAAAGGCCACCCCTGCTATGGTTTCAAAGGCCCACTCTGTCTGCTATAGGTTCACAAAGGCCCACCCTGTGTATAGGTCCAAAGGCCACTCTGTGCTATAGGTCCAAAGGCCACCCTGTGCTATAGGGTCAAAGGCCACCCTGTGCTAAAGGTTCAAAGGCCACCCTGTGTGTTTGTAAGTTCCGAGGCCATTCTTGTGTATAGGTTCAAAGACCACCCTGTGCCTTGTGCTATAGATTTAAAGGCCACCCTGTGCTATAGGGTCAAAGGCCACCCTGTGCTAAAGGTTCAAAGGCCACCCTGTGCTATAGGCTTCAAGGTCACCCTGTGCTCTAGTTAAAGGCCACACTGTGTACAAGGTTCAAGGCCACCCTGCTGTAGGGTCAAAGGCCACCCTGTGCTATAGATTCAAATACCACCCTGTGCTAAGGTTCAAAGCACCCTGTGCTATAGGTTCAAAGACCACCTTGCTGTAGGGCAAAAGGCCACCCTGTGCGATGGTTCAAATGTCACCCTGTGCTATAGGTCCAAAGGCCACCCTGTGCTAAAGGTTCAAAGGCCACCCTGTGCTAAAGGTTCAAAGGCCACCCTGTGCTAAAGGTTCAAAGGCCACCCTGTGCTAAAGGTTCAAAGGCCACCCTGTGCTAAAGGTTCAAAGGCCACCCTGTGCTATAGATTCAAAGGCCACCCTGTGCTAAAGGTTCAAAGGCCACCCTGTGCTAAAGGTTCAAAGGCCACCCTTGTGCAATAGGTTCAAGGGCAAACTCTGTGCTATAGGTTCAAAGGCCACCCTGTGCTAAAGGTTCAAAGGCCACCCTGTGCTAAAGGTTCAAAGGCCACCCTGTGCTATAGATTCAAAGGCCACCCTGTGCTAAAGGTTCAAAGGCCACCCTGTTCTATAGGTTCAAAGGACCACCCTGTGGCTATAGTTCAAAGACACCCTTGCATAGTTCAAAGACCACCCATGCTTAGGTTCATTCAAAGCCACCCGTGATAAGGTTCAAGGCCACCCTTTCTACTAGATCAAGCAAACCCTTGCTATAGGTTAAAAGGCCACCCTGTGCTAAAGGTTCAAAGGCCACCCTGTTCTATAGGTTCAAATACCATGCTGTGCTATAGGTTCAAGATGAAGATCGGTTATAGGTTAAGGCCTCCCATGCTATTGGTCAACAGTGGTTACCATGGTAGTTATCTGCACAGGTACTGGTTGTATCAGATGGTAAAGAACCTTTACAAGAATGTCTGCAGAGAGAATTGATCAGTTATTGCAATTACTATAAAAAGGCCCTTTCAATTTACCATCACTGTTTCATATTTATCCACTCATAAAAATGTCATGTATCTTGAGCAGACGACAGATGTTTTCCGATGATCCTTGTGAGGATCTGACATAAGGGTTTGAAGAAACTTTTGATTACAACTCGAGTGTTTGAGGAAAGGAAATGTTAACGGCACAAGCTTCACCGTGCAATTAATAATATAAAACGGGACCATTGTCGCGGTGTGAAACCGAAACGAGCACCGTCTCAAATTTCGGGTCTTTATATCAAAAATTGACAAATGATAGAGGAGGAGGTTGAATAATTTAACAGTGTGACCACGAAAGCCATTGAAATGGCCATCACTAAACATTTATTTTTGCATTACTAGTGGAATAAGGAAATTCACTATGAACGTGATTTGTTAAGTAGCGACTTAAGATTTTAAGAAGACTGGCATGTTTTGAAAAATTCAATTCTCATAAAGTCATGAAATCTCTCAGTCAGTGTCCGTCGTGTGTTCATGATGAGGTATAAGCTCTTCCAAATGAATTCCCTACACCCCAATAGTAGTCACAAGTGGAATAGGGTAATAAACCTCTCATAGGGTATTTGAATTCATTGGAATAGCTATAGTCGCTCATGATCAATGCGTGTGTGTCACATGCACAGTGGCGGCACCAGGGGTGGGGGGGGGTAAAAAAATTAAAAAAATTAACTTTGCACCCCCCCCCCCCCCCCGGTAGCTTACACCTTACAACCACCAGTGTATCAATAGGGAGAGAGGAAAAAAGCACCCCAAGTTACGCCATGAAACATCGATATCACCCATGATTACAGAGCATATTTTGGTCTGCGCGAGTAATTCTAATAATTGAATTCCAGTCATGCTTCAACTCGTACAAAAATAAATCCATAGTTTAGTGAATTCTATTGAACCAAATCCTTCCCTACTCCAACCTGATTTACTTTTCACGGTTACTCCTGACGTATGTGAACCTTTACTTTGTGTAGTGTAACATTAGGCTCTGGTATCTTATTATTTGGAGAATTTGGCGGGTATTTTGAAAGGAGCGTTAACTATGAGACTGGTTTAAACCAGGGTTAGTCCGACATAATGACTTTTTTCCTTCAAAATACTGTTGAAAGGTAAAGGGATTAGCAGGCGATTTGCTAATCCGACACATCGAAAAAAAAAAAAAAAAATCATCAAAATCATTTTTTTATATTTTGTTACTGGCATGTGAGATGCGAACATTAACGCAAGTGGTTGGCTTGAATGAAATTGTTGTATATTAAAGACAAGGGCGGGGTACTTTTTATCTGATGCGTAATTTATATTACGCGTATCAAAATTCCGATTGGAGATCAAAAAAGCCCTTCCCGGTGAATATCGCAGGATTTTGAGCGTGGATGTTGTGCCCATGATCAATACAGTTCGACCTCAAACACAAACATTATTGATCTTTGTTTATTCTGCACTGGTATAAACCACAATCAGCTGTGTAGTGTAGATTTTGAGATGCTGTCGCTGTAGTTTTTTGCGGAGACGGTATGACAATTTCCTTCCTCAAATACTTCATTTTCACTATTTGGTGGGTTTGTTTCTACATTTAAAAGCATTTTAATGGTGTACAACACTATCCCTGATTTATTAAGGTAAAAATGCATTTTCGCCACATTTTTGTTATTCTCTCGCATTATCGCTGGCTATCCCTTTAATGTAATGGGTGAGAAAATTCATCATGGACGGTCCATTCCAGCCCATGCATGAGGAATTTTCTCACCCGTTAAAGCACATTTTAGAGTATGTTGGAAGGAAAAAGGTTCATTCAACTAATACTGTCATGTTTTTTGGGACTTGGTCAACACTACAAAAAAGTCAATGATGACTTTGTCATATGACCATGCTTTAAGGGTCAAAGGTCAAAATACTTCAAATTACATTACATTTCAAATCACTACTCCTTCGACAGATTATGTAACACAATCTTGTGACTAAACTTATGCATTTGAATTGACTAGACACCCTCTACAAAAGTCCATCCTATAGAACTTGGTGAGAGGTCAATAAAAGTTAATTATGAACCCATCACTTGACCCGTCATCATCATCATCATTTCGACCTCGGTCGACCATCATCATGAGAGGAAGCTACAGCTGGTTTGATTATAGCTTGGCACTGGGATTTCCAGTCGTTTTTGTCTTCCATGAGGGCTGCCAGCTCAGACACACATTCAACCCCAGTGTCCTCTAGAAGGGTGTGCCATACCATGTTTTTGTGTAATACCATGTTTTGGATCCCAAAGAATGAACTTGCTAGCAGCTTCTTCTTGGTGACGGTAGAAATGACCCGCAGCCCTTAGTCTTCTTTCTCTGATTTTTGTGGATATCCTTTTGGAGATCACATAGAGCGAACCCTCAATGGTTAGGGATCTTCTGTTTCCAACTTACATTAAGGGCGGCCCTTAAAAGTCTAGTATAACAACCATCTAGATTTCGTTCAAGCTGTTTGGTAAGGTCCATGCCTCAGAACCATAGAGGAGAACTGGCTCAACCAGAGTCAGAAAAACTTTGATTTTTGTTTCCATAGGAAGTCCCGACTTCCAGATTTTACATAGCTTGTTGACAGCTTGCCATGTTTGTCCCTTTCGTACATGGATGTCTTGCTTAGAAGTTGCTATAAATGCACCCAGGTATATGAAGTCATTGACTGGCTGCAGTATGCTATTATTCATGGTTTTGAGTGGTATGTTGGTCTTTTGGTTGAAGGACATGTAATTTGTTTTCTTGGCATTGACTTTAAGTCCAGCCTTCTCTGCCTCTGTCTCTAGTGCAAGTAGAAGTTCTTGACCCGTGGTTTAGGAGCCAAGGGTCAAAGGTCAAAATACTTCAAATTACATTACACTTCAAATCACTACTCCTTCTACAGATTATGTAACATGATCGTGTGACTAATACGTATGCAGTAGCATCAGCCCCTTCACAACAATTGTGCTTGATATGGGGGTCAAAGGTCATTAAGAGCCAGCAGGACATGTGTCATTTGTGTAGTTCTATTTTGATTGTATCAATTCAACCCTCATCCTCAGAAAAAAGCCCTGTGTTTTTGTTGTGTCGCCTGCCTTAAGGCAGGAAGACACATAGGGATCACTTTGTCCACTGTAGTTGTTGTTGATGTCTGTTGTTGATGTCTGTTGTTGTGAAAAAGGGTTAACTTTTGCCTATAATATCCACATACTTTGATGGATTTAAACCAAACTTGAGTCACAGGTACAACATGGCATCCTCCATTTGTTGATGAGGTCAAAGGTCACATACCGAGGTCAAAGGTCACATACCGAGGTCAAAGGTCACATACCAAGGTCAAAGGTCATGTGAGGTCAAGTTGTAAAATAGGCTGAAAATGTAAAATTTGCCTCATTTGAAAAGTTGAAGTTCAATTGGAACCAAACTTGGTTTATAGAGTTTACATGCAAACCCTCATTTGTTTATGAGGTCAAAGGTCACATACCAAGGTCAAAGGTCATGTGAGGCCTATAATTCACAAACCGCGGTGGCAGGCGACACAAGCGGTCCGAGGACCGATGTATTTTTTTATTATCAATTTGCCAAAAGGTTCCGTATTATTGTTACTGATTATATTTCCCATCTTTTGACAAAAATTAAATAAAATTTGAAGGTGTTGTGTGGGTAGGTAAAGTCCTCAAAGTAACAAGTGAGAGTGGTTGAATCTCCAGCATCGGCACTGCTAAAATTAGCAAGTTTTCAAACAACTACAGAGAAAATGCCCACACAAACTTTCTAACAATAAATGGCAGTCACTAAAACATGCATGACAGATCAATTACTGCATCAATTCTCCTTGCATTGATCATATGAATAAAATACTGATTTCTCCTAAAAAAGATCACTCATGTCATTTTGTTGTTGTTGCATTTCTTACTTATGACGTTATCATGACGTCAGCAGCATTATTTTTTATCAAAAGCAATTACGTATGTAATAAAGGTTGGAAATGTCGTGATTCCAGCACATTCTGTTTTTCATGTTTTATAGTAGAGATAAAAGCTTATTCACAAAAATTTAGTTGATTCTGATCTTGTTGGCTTTGTGTTATGAGCAATTGCTTGTGTCCCACGGGTCCATAGGCCACTGTGACTGTAACTTTCTGCTGGCCCGTAAACAAGGGTTTTTTTTGGGGGGGGGGCAATTTGTTTTTTAAAAGCGGGACCCTCCCTTTCCCCAAATTCACCACTCCACTTGCAAAATCTATTTTTGTTGCCTTTTTGAGCCATTTTTGGCAGTTTGGGGAGCTTTTTGGGAGTTTGGAGGCATCTCCCCCCCCAGGCCTCCTGCCTTTTGTACCTCAATGTGCCATTGGCCATGTTGTAATTTATGACAGATCTACCTAGAAAATACAAAATTACAACTATCTTACAGGTGAAATTGAATATGCACATCAAACTAGGCACACATGCGACACTAATTAAAGGTGCAACACGAGGGAAGATTTCAAGTCGTCCAATTTCTGTGATTATGTAGTGATTTCATATAGATTAAACACTCAATGGATTCCTTACCTTTTATTGGATAAAGAAATAACTTAACCCAAATGAAAACAAAAGGGGAATTGTATGTGATTATATTTCAATAGAAAAACATAGGCTGAAAATTTGTATTGTGCCTATAGGAAATAGAAATTTCACAATTTTGTACCAAAGAAACAGTTTTATTCAGCTTAATCCGTTCAGATGGGGAAAAACTTGATAGAGACCTTTTAGACCAGTGAAAAAATCAGAATTTTCATATTTTTAGGGAAACCGGTTATTTGAATCTATTGTTGCACCTTTAAGATAATGGTTCAGACGCTACAATGTCTTGAGCCCCAAAGTCTGCGGAATGGAGAAATAAATGTACAGTTACATCAGAAGTGAATTCTGTGCTTATTAGTGCCAATGTCTTCAAAATTTCCCAGACTGGTAAAATATTCAATCTGATATTGATTGACTTCCCTCCACCACCAGCCTTAAAGATCAAATCTACTTACCCACCAATTCGGCCCCATTTCATGGCAAAAGGGTGTAATTTGAGAACCCTTCGCATTGAAATGGGCACCTTGACAAAACCAAGCATGTATGGGATACATTTTTCTTTTTAAATTGTTTCTTTTTTTCATATTTTGCCTTAAAAATATTTTTTAAAATTAAGTATCCCTAAGCCATTGTTTTGGCAGGATGATCCGTTCAAGGCTTAAGGAGTGTGCCAATCAAGATATGCCCATTTGCCATGAAAGGGCCGCCAATTCTAAGGATTATCTGAAATTTAAAAGGGGGGCTTAAAGTATATAAAATTTTCATCTTGATAAGAATGCCTTCACCCCAATTGCAACCCCCCTGGTTCTTGATGGAGTTAAAAATGTCATTTTTGTATCCCCATAGAGTAGTTTGTAAAATTAATATTGGTTGACCAAAATGGGGGGCATTCCGCTCATCCAACATCCAAACCAAACCCCTTTAGCTCCAAAATTTCACAGGGTAAATGAGAAAGATAGTAGCTTTCTTCGATACCAAAATTGTAACCACTTCCCGAAAGCTGGGGTTCCAGAGACGAGCCTATTTCACGATTGGACCATGGCCCTTTACTATTAACCATGGCATGATTTCTGACATCATGTACAGAGATCAGACACTTGAACACCAGTCTTCCTCATTGCCAGTCACTTTGTAGATTATGAACAGATTTACTATTGTTTAAACACACACAACAGAAATAGTTGTTTTGGTTTGTCACATCTGTACGAAAAAAGTGGGGAACTTTTCCCTTATTTTGTGCTGTTGTGGATTTAAGGTAGGGTAGGTGACCTAAAGTTGGTGCAATTTTTATATGTTTTCTCCCTCGTCTGGAAGCATATCACCAAAAACAAATGATTACAAATTTAGAGTTTAATCTGTCCAGGCCATTTGGATATTAGAAGGGAAAATGTACGTACTAAAATTATCCCATAGGATATGTGTGTTTGGAGATGTTTTGTTCAATAACATCGAAAGGAAACATTTCCGGGGCCTTCCCAAATGGGGCACATTTTCGTTCGTACATTCAAAGTTTAAGAGTTATAGACTAAAAAAATCAATAAAAAAGGGTCAATTTCAGTTGTACAGGGGTCAAATTTTAAGTTGCTCCGATTTGGATAAAAAATGGTGCAAATTATTGGTGGAGCTCATAAGATCAAATAAGAATAGTTTTGAGTGTCTCAATGCTTGCTTAAGAAAGTAGGGGGGAAACAGGTCGCCCCATTTGAATGCAATGGACGTTGACCTTCTGTGCCCCCTACATCTGAAATTGACCCTTTTTATTGATTTTTGCTGTTTTTAGCCTATAACTCTTAAAATTTAACGGTTGTAGTTAGTACAAACTATACCTTTCCTGAATCCTTGTGGTTAGACAAATAACATGGTATACTTTTCAACATGATTGGATCAATTTAAAAATTTGACCCCTGTACAAACTTTGTCTTGGCCCCCGCTCCTTAAGGCACCATTTGCTGCACTTAAGAATCACGTTTCAGGGGTCTTTGTCAGTCTGTCAACATATTTAATCACTCAAACCTTTTGTACTTGAGATGTGTTACAATGTCTGCTAGCTCCTGGGTTAATAGGTTGGAGTGTGATGCCATTTCTCAAACCTATGGTTGACTATGGTCAAAGCATGGCCAAGTGCAGTTGGCCATAGTCAAGCACAGTTCTACCATAGTTGACTCAGAGTTTGAAACGTGACGAACAGCGCGTCGACTTAAGCGTACCGCGTAAACGCACTTCCGTGTACACTGCGCCGGGCGTAACACGCTAATTTGCATATCAACTGTGGGTTGATAACGAATCAACAACGGTACGCTCCTGTACAAGGAGATACGGCGAGTTGTTGAACCTATGGTTGATCATGGTTAAAGCATGTTCAATGCCATGGTCAACCATGGTAAAATGAACATGATTGACCATGGTCAACGCACAGTTCTACCATGGTTGATCATGGTCAACCATGCGAGCATGGTTGACATTTCGCTTGGGGTTTTGTCTATCTTATCTCAGTCATTAAGCCATATTCATTATGCACTGAGTAATGCTGAATGTAGTCACTTTTGTATTTACTCCTTTTATGTAAAATTTAACGTTCTATCATTCTTGTTGTTTTTCATACCTTACAGAGAGTCATCTTTAACATAGTTAATTTCAGTAAGACCAAAAGTCTGAACAGAGAAGGAATGTCACCAGTGGTGAAGTCAAGTAGCCGACCAAAATGGTGAGTTTTGTTTTGTTTTGCTTATTTGGGATGGAGTTTCCACATGAATCTGCAAATGAATTCATAAAGAGATTTGCACAAATCATACCTCCTAGAATCTAAATGGATTTGTACAAGCCCATAGCCAGGGTTGCAGTACACCCCTTAAAAGTCACAAAAGTTTTTTTTTAAGGAAATGTTTAAATGTACCAAAAAAGGTCCAAATAAAAGGTCAAATTGTTCTTGTACCAGTGTATACAATATACAGTACATAGAGAATAAAGGTATGGTTGTAGGAACCGGTACTCTCTTTATGACAGATTGAAACCAAGGCGATGACATTATTTGAAGTAAAAATAATGGTATCGCTGGTTTCAAATCGTTGTAAAGAAAGTATCGGTTCCCAAAATCATACCAAATCATATCAAAATTATTAAAATCATTGAGCAAAACTAAGTGAAGCTTTTAGGGGCACTCAGTATTAAGAGTGTGTAAAATTGCGCACAAATTCTGTCATTTCAGTTGATGTCCTGATTATAATGTTGGCAAAGAAATAATAGGTGCTGGAAGCGTAGAGGAGGGGGGAGACACACCCCCATAAAATCTTGCTCCCTTCTATGCCCACACAAATTTTGAACCAGCATATATCTAAACACTGACTTAAGAAAAATCTGCCACTATTTGAAACATATGGAATTAATTCCAAAATCCAGAAAGAATTCTAGGGAAAATGGGAAATTGGAATTCACAATTTTGTGAAGACCCTGTTTAAATCCTAAGACTAAAGAAAGTTGGAAAAAAAATTTAACCCCTTGAGGTACTGTAAAAGTGAAAATTTTCGCGCTACATTAATCTTCGCGCTTTTCGCGCGCTTCTGAGCTAGCGCGAAATTAAAAACCCGCGAAAATGTTTATTTTGTGTGTAGGTCTATGTAGGACAGCTGAAAAGAGCGAATTTAAAAACAAGCAAAAGTGTTAAAAATCGCTGAAACGCGAAAAATTACACACGCGAAAATTATCACTTTTACAGTATACCGCTTTTCTAACAACATCTC
Organism: Ophioderma brevispina; assembly: GCA_023653785.1. Taxonomy (NCBI): domain Eukaryota; kingdom Metazoa; phylum Echinodermata; class Ophiuroidea; order Amphilepidida; family Ophiodermatidae; genus Ophioderma; species Ophioderma brevispina. The sequence continues at coordinate 218,119 of JAMKCH010011215.1, read as the reverse complement.
TGATTGGCTGATTACATGATATAGCATGGTACAACCTCTGAGTAACCAATTGAAATAGACCTGACATATATCTGTACAAACGTCTAAGCTTTTCTTACCATGTCTCTGATTGGCTAAATATTTCATATTATCCAAAGTACAACCTATAAAATTTGCCGGTAGACTTCACAGGTTAATCTTGACTCCTACTCAGTCAGAAAAAAAATAAAGAAACACACTTTGAGCCAATAGCCAAGACAACTTAAAAGTTGATAAAAATTCACTTAATATGATCATTAATTTGCCCATTGTCTAAGCTTACAAAACATTTGACCTCACAGCCAAAAAAAAAAAAAAAAATTGCCGCAAGAATGGAACGGCTTTCAAAATTGACATTTTACTTAACTCGCTGTTTATGTTATTTTAGCCTATATTTCACTTCCATTAGCCACAACGTTAATTTGAGTGGATGAGCACAGATATCGTATTTGACAAGTCACCGAAACCCCACAAATATCAGCAGATCTGAAACTGGTATCCCCAAATATACCATCTATGTCACCAATAATTACTGTAAGTGTTTGAGAATTAGAACGAGTGTTCAGTGTCGTCAATGTAGGAGTGGTAAAGTCTTGGCGCGGCACTTTGAAGACCGAGATTGCAACCCTCCGCTTCTAGTAACCCAATCCTACCCCTTTCAGCTTTTCTGTATTTTAATGGGCATCTTAACATTACCATCATAAGCTCAATGACCAGTACCAATCGCTGTGATTCATGAGGCTTTTGGTTACCATGGCAACCCCGTAAGGTATACCTCCTGAGCATCCTTTTTATGTCTTCCGGCAACAAAGACATGCCTGGCCAGGCAGCTGGTTTGGATGTGACATTTAACTTACAGGGCCACAGGCGGGTTGAACTTACGTATGGCTTTAGGTGGTCAAATGGTCAGTGATTAATAACATTAGCACTCATCATCAAGTATTGTTTTCAGAATTGAAGAGACTTTAACAGAAATAAGGAAGAGGATGAACAGAAAGGGAGAGAGGCAGAAATAGGGAGGGTGGACACACGCGCATAGATGCACACACACGCAACTCACATACATGTATGTATGTACAGGCACATACACGTATGTATGTACAGGCACACACACACATACTCATAAACACACATGCACACACACACACACACACACAAACATACACAGAATAGGGAAGAGGCACAGACATACACAGAAATGGTGAGGGACACATAGAAAAGTAGAGACAGACAGACACACAAATAAATGAAGAGTAGGGACACATAGACACACACTACCACCTTTCCAAGGATTATCAAACTTTTGAAACATAATGTCTCTAGAAAAGTATGTTTTGTTAAAAATGTCTTAAAATGACCGTATGCTTTTAACATAGCGCTTTGAAGAATAGATCTGGTCATATGTCATGAGATGGGTACACTTAAATGGAGGAACTGTTACACTCCAACTTTTTTGCAGTTTAATTCTAGTTAATTCTTAAAATGTTTTACTATCTAACTCATTGTCTAACTCATGAATACAAACTAAGTTTGCATTGATGTAATTACTTAATTAGATGACAAATTTAGACCACTTTTTGGGAATGTTCAGCTCTTCTTCACTTGCATATATCTCACAAAACAAGGTAGAAACTTGGATTAACTTAATTTTAATTTAAAGAAACTTTATAATTATCTCCTTTTAATCGCAGATTGGCATCCCTTATAAGATAATAAAGCATTAATTTAATTTCATGACCTACAGAAGTTGTTATGTCATCTTTAATCAAATCTGTTGCATTTGGGTCGGAACTGTAGGGAATCAAATGAAAGTTCTTGAAGCATTTGACCAGAGATGCCACTTTTCAGGGAATACTCTGAATTCTGGGTTTTTATTTATCAAAATGTATGCATTTTTATTTATTTTCAGCCCGTTTTAGAGCTCTTTAGGCCAGTTTTACGCGCTTTTTCAGGGTTTTTCCATCGGTTTCAAGGTTTTTTAGTGGTACTGAGTAGCATCTCTAATTTGATGAGTATGCCAAATCAAACAAGAAAGGTTGCATATACAACAAGCTAAGCATGTTTCAATTTGGTTATAGGAATAGATAGGGTTCATAAAAACAATACATTTATTCTTTGGGTTCGAGACAATAGACCGTGAAGATGTTATGTGCTCAATAGCTGCCAAAGAGGCAATATTTAAAGTCACCCTGTATGTGGGGGGGGGGGGGGCTACCATTTGGGGTAAAGATGACATATCTACATGTAACTTAACAGTGTTCAAGGGCCATTCCTTACTTATATAGAAAGTAAAATTTGTATTCCATAGCTACACCAAACATATTTTGTGTTGACGAATTTCATACTAACGTGGCATAAATACATAGACCAACCTGTATAATAACAATGAGCATCCTGTACCTGAATACTTAATATTTAATCATGTATTTCTTTTGTTGAAATATAGGATACTTGAATGAAAGAAGTTAATCTTCATAATGATCTTTTTCATCAAATTTGACTGCCCTGTATGTTCAAAACAGAACAATATCAATCACCTATTTTATTATATTTTTGGAGGGCCATTGTCATGTCTTTTAAAAATCCACATCTGTTTTGACCTGCACATTTTGGGAGAAAAATTAAAATGATAAAATATGTAATTTTTCTTACGTTACACCCTATAGGAATTTTCCCCACCCTGAATATTGTCTCTCTTTTTGCCATATTTGACATCCTTATAATATAATCTTTCAAAAAATATATACTTATTATACAGTTTGCATATGAGGAATAAAAGTTGTGTTGAGTTTAAAGGTCCATGGCCCGATCGCTAATAGCCTCATTCCCAGGGACCCCAGATTTTACCGGAAGTGGTCAAAATTTTGGTACCAGAAGAAAGCTACTATTTACCCTGTGAAATTTTAGGGCTAAAGGATGTTTGGTTTGGATGTTATGAGCGAAAAGATGCCCCATTTTGGTTGACCAATATTAACTTTACACAGTACCCTATTGGGATTACAAAATTACGTTTTTAGCTCTCACTTAAAATCGGGTTGGAATTTCGGCGCGAAACTTTACAGATGAGGTTATGGGGTGAATGCCATTCTATCAAGATGAAAAATTTATAGACTTAAATCGGGCTATCCCTCTTTAATACATATTGCAGTGTGTAACATTTTGTACCCAGTTCATAACATATGACCCACTAAATTTGTTTGACTAAAACATGGGTTTGCTATGCTCACAACAATTGCAGACAAGATGAATATGACTACTTTTTTTAGATGACTTGTATACCACCTTTTGGCCTTCACAACTTCCACTTCCAATTATCAGCATCCCCTTTCTTATTCATTGTTTCAACTCTGCATATCACTTATAAAGTATTACTGTACCAAACCTGCTCCCAGTCACCTGTTGCTAAAAGCCCTTGCTCCTCCCCTCCATCTCGAAAAAAAAGATTGAGTATGACTCGGAGATATGTTACCATGGTAACAATGAAGCATTTCCTCCACTCCGCTGTTGGTGCTTTCCGTGCGAGGAGCGGTAATAGGAAGGACCCGCATCTGCTTAGGATGTGGTTTTTAACATTATGACCCACGCATAGCTGGGCCTTGATTAACGCCGCCTTTAAGATTATCAACTCTCAAGTTCTGGCGCTACAGACAATAACATGTATCGATTTAATGTGCTTTTGATTACAGAGTTGGGAGATATTTTTAACATTACTTAATTTGTGGTTTTTTATTCATAGAATTTACTTTAGGTTAATCACCTGGTTTAGTAATTGTAGTTGACCTTTAGTTTTTAATGGATAAAACCCTTTCCAAATCATTACCACGACGATCAATCAGTAAATTACCATTTTGGTCTTCTTTCTGTAAAGCCTAACCGTGTCTATGCCCTTTATAATAGCTTAGTCTTTTCCAGTGGAAGTACAATGAGCAGAGGGTGTTTTGAGTCAATCCCACAATGACCAGTTTTAGGAAATTTCACCTCAATAGGGTCATGTGATCCACATAAAAATTCTATTCTTAACACATAAAAACCCTCATTTTAGCCCTCAAAGCATTAGTACTTAAGGATTTTTTTGCATGATTAGGACTGTCTTGTGGTTTCTTAACTTTGGAAACACTTTTTTCCCTAAGTACTGACATGTGTTTTAGTACAGTACGATATGCGCATTGCATGCATCTGGGGATTGATTCAAAACAACCCTCTGATATCAATGAGTGACTGCCGATTCTAACCAAGCGTGCACTCTCAATCAAAGATGGTATAGAAATAGGGTGTCTTTTTATTAGCTCTTTGATAAATAACATACTGGTCAGATTTAGAGCAAATTCTGTACACAAAATCAATTTGTTTTATGTGTGTGTTTTTAGACATGGTGATATTTTAAAGGGTTAAGGAGCATTTTGTTAATCTGGAACATAAAAAAATCATTAAATCCATGTATTGGTATTTTTCATTACAAGATTGACAAAAGTAAGGCCTTCTAACTTAGGTAGTTAGTAGTAGCGGTAGACATTAAATTTGGGGGGGGGGGACAAGCATCTATCACCTATATTTACGTATGTTCTATGAGGCACCACAAGAATTTTTTTTGGGGGGGGGGATGGTGAGGGGGGTGCAGAATTTAGGAGAATGTATCTGGATATATTACTAGCAGTGCTCATGAGGGTCATTGAGAAAGAGGTCTTACTACTTGGATGTGAACCCATTACCACTATTGGTACAGATCATCTAACATGTATATCATTGTTAGATCTGGCATTTTTCATGATAGGAAGTGGTCCATATCTTCCTGATTTTACATAAATGTGCAATTTCAAGTATCAAATGTAATTTGTGGCAGTTACCTGAGTTAATTTGAAAGTTTTGTGGCAAGAGACTCCAAAAAGTAATTTGGTCAAAGAAATTTAATTTTCAGCCTAAAATCCCCTCATTACATATTTTGATGGATAAAATATCGCCCATCAAGTGTACTATTAGCAACAAACAAGATGATATTTGACCTACTTTTTGTGAGAGGATTTATTTTTTGAAAAGGTAATTTCCAAATTTCATTGATTCCGACGGTGCTTTTTGATGTTAATATGTGCAAATGTTTGTATCACGTGCCCTATAGGCCATAAAATACAAAATTACGAATTTTCTTTCAAGAGCATTTTGAATTTACATGTAAGATTAGGCAAACATACTAGGCTTACTGTATTTTGCGAAACGAAACGAAACAGAACTCCCATTGGATTACACGCTTTATTCCGTCATGCATGCATACACGCATAACAGAATAAAGCGTGTAATCAAATGGGGTTCTGTTTCGTTTCGTTTCGCAAAATACAGTGTAAACCCAACAGACTATACTTGGTCCAACCGTTCAGATGATTTAAATCTCGCTTTTTGGAGCATAAGTTGGAAGGATGAGGCAGTGGATTACAAAATACCCCTTTAAATCATTCAGATGTTTGTAGTAACTTTGCTTCTGCCTAATAAATAGGATTTCAGGCCACAAACTCATTACAGACTACGAAAAATGGAAATTTTTTACTTTGAGATTTAAAAAAATAATAAATTAAATAAAATAATCCAGAAAGTTTGGATGATACACACATTTAGTGTTTTTACTTGGCCATATTCAAATCAGTTAACAGTCTTGCTTTGTGTATTTATTTCTTCCAAGCAGCTTACTGATCACGCTACATAATAACTTGGCACGTTCAAACAGCCGTGTTAAAAAAAGGGCCCCACGTCATAGGTTAACTTTCTTCAAAACACGCTCCTCAGAAATGGTCAGTAAAATGCCTCGTGGCAGTTGATAACAGCGATGCCCCGTTACCACCTTCTTCGTTGACAACCAGCAAAGTACAAACAACTCACAATTTTGACATACGGTTGAACAGGGCACAAAGAAAATAAAGCAAAATAGACTTGAAGTGGGAATGGCTGTGTGAATGTATCACGTGGAGGGCACGATTGTACTTTGTAATGTGTAACAACTCGGCCAAGTTGACATGTGAAAAGGGGCTCTGGAAGTGGAGGTCAATGCACAATGGAAGATGGTGTATTTTAAGTTTCTCCCCTCTTTCTTGTTTGCATCAGGCTGTTAACTTGTAAGAGAGGCCAAATTCTGAAAACTTTAGGGAAATATTTTTGGGCAGTGAGTGGTCGGTGTGTTTGACATTGTAAAGCGCCATCCTGCTGCGGACACTGTAAGTGTTGTTCTGTGCTTATACTGTAAGCAAATGTTGGCAAGTGCGGAAATAATAGTATGTTGTTCAGAAACTAAGCTGCAGATGTTGAAAATATCAAGTCGCTAGCATGCGTAATTGTAAAATTTGTCCTGAGTGTTCAAAGGGTAAATTTATCATGTTTTTGTGTTGTAGGGTAAGTAGGGTTTATTTGGTAGTAGTGTGTGTGTGTGTCTGTGTATCTGTGTTTGTATCTGTCTGTCTGTGTTAACCCTAAACATAATTTGCCTGCTATTTCCACATTACTACACACATTTTTCATGGCACTGCATGTAAGGGTCCTTGGGTAGTGCCCCACAGTTACCCCTCTCAAGAGTGGGGTCAAAGATCATCTAGAACTCATGACCCCAAAATGGTCAAATTTCTGCAATTGCTTGGGGTTTCCACATGCATTGCTCAATTTTCATAACACTTGGATACCGTGGTCGTGGGTAGTGTCACACATGTTGGTGAACCTATGTGACCTTGATGACCTCAGGTGACATTTGTACCAATCACAAGCCGCGCAGTGCTGTCACAGGCGTTTGGTGAAAGCTGAATTTTTTAAATTGTTTTGTAGGCTGCCAGCTAAGCTGGAAGCACTTTTTTGTGCCATAGCTATTCAATTGTAGGTCACAGATGTGACCAAAATATTTGAATAAGATTTTAGTACAATTACACTTATATTTTCACACATAGCCCAATGCAAATGTGTGTTCCCTCTACTTAAACTTCTAGACCTCTGATCTGTGGTGTAACCAGAGGGGTGGGGAAAGGGGGAACTGCCACTCCAAGAGGAAAATGGGGATGAAAAAGAGAAGAAATGGGGATGAGAAAGGAGAGGGTAGGAAAAAAAGAAAGGGAAAAGAAAGTTAATCCTGTTATGGAATTATTTAGAAGATATTCTCACATTATTACTTTCTGCTCTGTAGGCATTTTGTAGAGTGCTTAAAAATGAACAAAAATCTATGTAATGAAAATTGTTAGAAAAACAATTTCAAGGAGACGTGAAAAATCTTGTGTGTTCCTGACGAGCACAGTGAACCGGAAAGATTTTTAAAGGCAAAGGGATGAGTAAAATGGTAACAATATTGACTTTTACCTGCCCAGACTGACAATGCTGGTTACGCACCTGCTTCTTTTTCTTTTTTTTCTACATAGGTTTTATCGCATCATGTTATAAACAAGTTTTTTGTAATCAGTTTTAGGTCAGATCATGATTTCATTTAAATATCAATGTGGCCAAAGATCTCGAGGTACCCCTTCAAGGCCATATTCATGAGTTTGACGTCAGAGAAATTAAGGAGAGGAGAAAGAGAGTATCTCAATTTTCTACTTTAAGCTTTCCAATTCTCATGCACTTAAGGGCATTTCTGTTACTCAATGAATGGCTAATTCTGAGAGCCATACACTTCGTCTCACAACAGGGGCAAAATAAAAAGAACGAGCTTAAAGGAACGAAAAGATGGTCAAAGGCCAAAGTACCCACTGTTGATTCCACAGTCAAGTGTCACTTTACCACCACACCTCTAGAGTCCTAAAAGACTTGAAGCAGGAGAGAGAGAAAGAAAAACCATGGGAGGGGTTAGTAGTGGTCGTGGAGTACTCTTGAGATGTTGAACAACATCCAGAAATACCGGTCAGATGGGGGCACTGCCTTGAGTCGGAGCTGTTGCGTCGAGAGTGTTTTGCGGGCGCTCTCTCGAGAACCACCTGGCCTACTCCAACCCAAATGTCAATGGGCTTTTTTTGTTGGTGCAACCAGGCCGCACAGGCAATGCATTAACTGGTTAGGAAAGGTTGATGAGGAATTACGCAGAAGAATGAGGATTTTGTTGTCTACCAAAATATAGAGTACAAATAGGCTTAGTCTCGAGTCCATTAACAGGTGGAATTTTTGTTTTGGTACGTGAAAGTGAAGCTGTTGTGTTACCCATTAACTTGCGGTAGTTAAACAGACTTGTCCAAGTCTGTTTTTGTTACAAAATTTGTCAAAGGTTCAAACAATACAGAGTGTAACTTGTCATGACTGTATTTAGAACCAGCTTGAAACTAGCCTAGTTTTGCTTGAAACTAGCCTAGTTTTGGATCCATAATTCTTGAGGTTTCTCCCAAAGTTTGAAAGACATCTAAAAACACCCCCAAAAACATTGCAAGCACACACGCAGGCAGGCACATAACGGACGCACGCACGCACGCACACATAAAGAAAAGGAATATGACTTATTTTTCACATAAAAAAGAATGTTTGTCCAATTTTAACAAAAGAATTGTCATTTTATATCTTAAACAGTCCTTTCAGATACCAGTACATCTTCCCCAACCAAAAAAGTCACCCAATTTCACTTAGTCCAAAATAGAAACAAAAGCATGAAATATTTACCGTTACAAAAAACCAAATAAATAAACAACCCTCTAAAAACAAACTTGCCCAATTTTTTGTTAATTAATACAAAATAGTATAAGTACTCATACATGAAGATAATTTTTATATAAAAAAAAGCATGAGTAACAGCTGAAAAAGAAAGAGAAATTGGTATTTCTTTGTGCTAATGGAGCACAATTAAAAAAAATGTGGTGTCTGGAAGTAAAAACAGTCCAGCTAGGGCATGATTCCAAAAAGCAATTGGTGATGCTTTCAATATCCCCCTTTTCCCCATATTTTTAATTCAAAAGTAAGTATACCAATGTTACAAATCCCCCAGCAGAGGAATCTTAACTCGTCTACAAAACTGGCAGGTTGCCCAGTACACAGACCTGTTACGGTTCCCAATTGAGCGTATCTTGTTCCCCATACTTCGCTGACTTATTACACTGGACAGGGCCTGCACGCTTTGTGTAATTTCTTACGCAAGACTGGGTTAGATTGTAAAGGCATTCATCAGGCTGTGAATAAACTACACAAGATTAACACAATTTCAAGGTCTGGTTATTATTATGTATCGGTGTGGCGGAAAATGAAAAAGGCTTGTTTTATGGAAAAGGCTCGATCGATTGCATAAATTTTTAAAACTGTTAAATGTGGTTTCTTTATGACGGTAGTGGTGTGATTTTAACCTTGGGAGATTATATGCAGAATATCTTCTAGCTCTAGTATGGCAAAAAGGGTGTAGTAACTCCCTATATTGAACGGGCAGATGACTAACAAAAGATGGACATGTACTTTAGATAGACAACAGAAAGACAGACAGATGGACATACATTGACAGATGGACAAGTTAAGGAGAGTATACTTGTGTGACATTCTTTTGTTCCAATTAGACCACGCGAGTAGCAAAGATTTGACATGAGCGATGATGGACTAAAGCAATACTAGAAATGGACCACTCAAGTATACTCAGTTAGCCACAGACAGACAAGTAACGGAGAGTGTACTTTGAGGCAGGGGAAGAAAGAAAAAAAATAAAGAAAATTGGATAATCAAGCTAAATCAGCCCATTTGCATTCCTTTGCATCTAAAGATTGGGACATGGTTGCCTTATGTGAGCGGGACATTTTTGTGCAATTACTGATTTTTCTCCTCAGATGACCAAGATGGCAAGGCTTGGGCAGTGGTTACGAGCAGGTGAAGCCTACGGCTGTGAAATGTCCAGCTGGTGTTTGGCTTAGCTTAAAAGGGCTTGTCGATCGCATCTGGACCCCCATGATTACCCGGAAGTGGTATAGATTTTGATATCAGACGGAAAGGCAGTATTTCTCATTATCTTCTTTTTTTGAAATTTCAGCTTCAAATCAACTTCTTTGCAAAGATATAAACAAAACTGCCGTTTTAGTGGTTACCATTAGTATTAGCACAGTAGTGAATAGGGCCTTGTAATGACATTAACGGCTTCTACTACAAAACCGCCAAAAACAACAAAAAAAAAAAAAAACAATGTTCGTTTCCCACGATACTTGATGGTGGTAAGTGTATGCAGGTGCCAGGATCTCATACCAAGGAGAAACAAGAAACACATAAATTGGGACACCACCTGTAAATTGATCAGGAGATGTAATGGTATACCCATGTGAGATGAAGATTTGAGAATGTTGCAGTAAGAATATACCCTCCTGTTGCTTTAACCCATTCAGTCCTGGTATTTTCTGTATAGGATGTTACACATATATTAGTGGTGTTTGGGAGGGCTTTTCCAAATTACATGTTTTCATTTGGGAGCCATCTCACAAACACTGACCTAAGACTGAGCTTTGTTTGGACTCATTTGAACACATTTTTTCATGCTCATTCTAAATATGGTTATGAAAACAATTTGATTTTTTTTGAAAGAAAAAGACGAATGATGTTCTCCAGGTCCCATAGGGTCCTTTTTGGCAAGTGAGTTCTTGAAGTTTTTGTCGGGCATACTGTACCTTTCATTTACATTTGTGCATCTTCTGAATTTGTGACCCAAAAAGTGGGTTCACATAAGGCGAGAGTGTCGGACCGGCTTTTAGCAGTTTTCCACGTTTTTTGTGATTGCACAACCGCAAAGCGCCAGTTTAATTCTGTGAAAGAGCTAAGAGGTACGGTAACTCACCAAAGAATGAAGAACTTACGATCATGCTTAAAAAAAACAATATTCAGTTTACATAACTCTTCCCTCTCTCTTTTTCCGAAGTTGTGATAGGTGAAAGAAAAAATCATTTCCACGGGGAAGCAGACCAATACTGAACTAAAATAAAGTAGGATTGGTATATCCAGAGGGTGTATTGAATCATCATCCCACAATGCACCAGTTTTGGGAAATTTTTAACGCTCAACAGGGTCATGTATCCCACAAACTCCTATGCTTAACACATAAAAATCCCTGACCTTTATGCTATTTTCTCCCACAAATCATTGGTACTTAGGGAATTTTTAGCATGATTATGAACATGTCCTGTGGTTCTTAAGCTTTTCGAACACTTTTTATCCCTAAGTCTGACATAAGTTTATGTACAGTACAGTATTGGGCACATTGCAATGCATTTGGATCGGGGGGGGGGAGGGGGGGGGGGTGGGGGGGGGGGGGAGGGGGGGGGGGGGGGGGGGAGGGGGGGGGGGGGGGGGGGGGGGGGGGGGGGGGGGGTGATTTCAAACACCCCTGGGTATAATCAAAGGAGGGAGAACCGTTGATTACCTACAATCTGGGACAAAAGTGTTGTGCACACTTTTCTTTACCATACAGTAAAATCGTCTCCCTCTCCCCTGGAAAAAGTGTTGAAACCTGAATTGTGTTACAGTGCTCCTAACAATACTCAACATTGATTGGTGGAAGGGGAGTTTATGATTAGCAAAAGCTTCAAGCTTGATTATAAAAAAGTTCAATTGTCACACTTCAAAATGGTTTAACTATCGAGTGTAAAATATCAACTTTTACCAAGTGTCCAACTCTGGTTTGTCCAAGATTGTAGTCATTCTAATTAACAGTCTGCACATCCCAAACTTAAACACAATACCTGTAATGCTATGATGGCTGTTCTCTCGTAAACTGTGAACGAGTTGTTGTCAGTCCTGTTGGGGGGGAGCGGTGACGGGGGGGGGGTGTAAAGAAAATCCCAGAAAAAAATGACCTCAAAGTATTTTATCAGTTTTGAGATCAAGGAGATTTTTTACCTTTTGGACAGATTTTCATACGTCACCCCCAGTACAAACAGATTTTCTATGAGACCTTTGGTATCCCCCCACAACAATTTTTCCAAAAAAATCCCAGAAGTGTAACCTAAAAAAGTTTGAGGTACAAGGAATTTTTTAATACCCTTTTGGCAATGTGTCAAAAGTCACCCCAGTACAAAAGTGATTTTTATGATACAGTTGGTATAGCATTTCACAATTTGTCCCCATTTTGACAAATTTACTGACCCAAAATCAATGGCCACTGACATGAAATGTTGGTACATTTACAAGGGGCATTTTGTGATCCACAGCTTGTCCACTGACTTAATTGAAAAAGTTGTGATTTTTATATCATCTGATTCATCTTATCTAAAAATTCACATTTTGTATTCGTCCATAAATAAGTTATTGGCTATTTTATTTGGAAATTGCTACTTCTCTTGCAGAAGACTGTCAATGCATTTCCACAGAGGGAGGTTGGATTCAAGTGTGGGGTCAACCACCTGAGGGGTACTCGATCACAAACGGGGTGGTTGTTGTACTCCACACAACTGACCAACTTGCCACAACATGGCGCTCATTTTCAGCCTTCGGTATATCGATGACCCCTTTTTCCATGTCAATTTTGTACAACAATGGTCGGTTTTTTTTTCAAAAACTTGCTCAAATTGGTTGGAAAATTAGGACAATTTCATCAATCAGAAGCCACAATTTTCTGCAACTGTGTTGGAAAATTAGTCCAATTTCATCCATCTGGAAGCCAACATTTTCCAAATATGTTAAAAAGGGTAGTTGAAGAAAAAATCACAAATTTGTGCTAAATTGGCCAAAAAATCTACATCTCGGTATAGTCATGGGACTTTTTTTGGATAACTTGGTATAGATATGGGGTCTACTTCCAGGAACACTCGAGACAAATCACCTACCCAACAAACTTGAGCACCCCACGGAGGGTTATCCAGTGGGCTATTTCATTGATAATTCATGCTCCCTCTGTTGAAGACCACCTGTGCCGGGGGTGGGTGGTGCTGATTTCAAATGAAATAGCCACCTGTTGCCCAAACAAGTCGTTGTTTGTAGAAGATGAGTAAAAATTTGACAAGACTTACAGCCTGGACTATCTGACAAATGCTGGTATTCTGACAGGGACACTAACTTTAGACCCAGGTTAAAAAGAGGTGTCCTACATGAGTGGACCTTTTTCTTCCAACATTCTATAAAAATGTGCTGAACAGGTTAGAGAAAATTCCTCATAGTGGGCCGGAACCGGGCCCCATTATGAGGATTTTAACCCATTACATTTTTAACTTTCCACAGTATTTTGAAAAGAAAAAAGGTCATCATGTAGGACTAGCCCTGGTTTAAATCAAGGTCTCAAGTTAGACTCCTTTAAGAATACCAGCGAAAGCCTTTAGTCAAATTCTCTGGCATTTTTGGGGGTACTTTACTACTTGTCTGCTCCGAGTATTCTTATGATTGGCCTCTATTTACATATTGACTTACTACGATGTATACACAACCCATTTGATTAGCTTCTCATTCAGATTCAAATAACGTTGCCTTCAATAACTAACTCATAACTTACATGTTGTCACATAATCAGTTCTCTTGCAGCTCAGGTTAGTGAAGTCAAGAAATGAGCCAGCGAGCAATTTGGGGTTGTAAACTTTCATGACTCCTTTGAGTACCACATTGACATATTTCATAATGGATGTGAACTTTGGGTGACACAGGAAGATTACTTGCTAATGTGCATAGTGTGTACCCTGTTGTTACTTCTGAATCCTGGACGTGGGACTACAGAATACCTGTACCCATTGGAGTTTGTAGTGGGATCATTTGTATTGTGGTGCGAATTGTGGGAACCAGGTCACTCGGCAATCATTGTTTTGAGATGACAAACAGCAAAATAAAACAACTTTACCCAGACACCTGCAGAGGGCCCTTTTCAAGTACCTTGGCCGGGGTGACTATTCAAGTACCTCAGGCAAAGGGTGCCCAATCAATTATCAATAACAAGTACAAAATACACCCGGGTTGTGAAATGAAAAGTAAAAGGGCATTTTGTGATCCACAGCATCATACTCCCATCTACCTAAAAGAAAATGAGGAGTGTAAAAATTTGAACCATGGCTTCGGATGGTTGTTTCCCCTTTCCTTTCTTCATCTCCTTTCCTTTCTCCCTTTCTCATCCACATTTTTCCTCTTTGTTGTCTCCATTTTAGTCTTGGGGAGGGGAGATTCCCCCACTGGTTACGCCACTGCAGAGTGTAGTTTAATTGTAATCGTAATTGTTGTTTTTACACAGGCAAAGAATTCCTTCCAAAAATGTCTACTACTACCGCTGCCCTGATCATCGCAAGAATTATGTAATGTCCTTTGCGTTCTGCTTCGACAAAGAGGGCGACACTTACCAGTTTGCGTACTGCTATCCGTATTCCTACACCAGGCTCCAAACATACCTCGATGCCCTGGAAAAGCATAATTTAGATTATTACACGCGTGAGCTGATGTGCCTTAGTGTGGTAAGTGCCATCACTTGAATTAAGGATGGTCCCATAGGTAGCTGAAAAGATACTAATTAGGTCTAAAAATCATTCTTGTCAACAGGTGGTTGTAATAAAACATGAAAACTAATAGTAGATATCTTTGTCTTACATTCCTAGAGGTTTCAGTTCTTGGATGCACAAAAATCACAAAATACAGGACTTTTCATATTTTTACATTTTGAATTTTTTTCTGACAAACCTGACTGACAAACTTTTCTTGCTGCAGGTATTATGGAAATACCTTGGAACTTAATATATGGACATTTTCCTCCAAACCACAATTTTAACCCATTTTGGGAAAAATGCCCATATAATGAATTATGGATATTTTCATAATACCTGCAGCAAGAAAATTATATAAGAGTGCACATGCTTTCATAATATGCAGAGAAAATGAAAATTTGATGTAGGGTTTGTCAGAAAAAAAATCAAAATGTAGAAATATGAAAACCACCTGTATTTTGTGATTTTTGACATCTAAGAGCTGAAAACTGCAAATATGTAAAACGAAAACACATATTTTTGGTTTGAAATTGTTTTGATGTGACCATATAATAGGAAATATGAGCTTTAGACCTATTTAGTGATTCTTTAGCTACCCATGAGACCCACCTTAAAGGTGTGTTCCGATTGTCTTTGGGAGACCCCCTAATTTACCCGGAAGGGGAATCAATTTTGAAATTAGATGAAAGGCAGTATTTTTCTCATTGTTGTCATTAAATTTAAGCCCTCAAATCCATTTCATTCCCAAGATATAAACAAACAAAAGAAAAAAACACAATTTTAATGGTTTACCCTCAATATTAGCACAGTATTGAGTAGGGCTTTGCAATATGCATTATTGCTTCCACCATCAAAACCTGCGAAAATCTGATTTTTTTTTTCATTTTTCTGATTTATCAAATCGCTGATAGTACCTTTAATTTCACATTCAGCATAATCACTGGCTCAAGACTCATATGGGGCATGCTCCCATTAATCTCTCATGACCACATTTGACCTTTGACCTCATTTGGATACTTTGTGTTCTGAGGAACGGGATAGCAGGACCGAGATAGCAGGACTGCCATTTTAATAGACTCCCTTCTCACCCATGTTACTCTTACTCTTGGACCCATCAATTAGTGGGGGAGGGGGGTGGGGTTAGTACAGTAAGGTTAAGAATTGGACATAAGTTATGCATTACAAGGTGTCTATACTGTACTGTATTAAACATGTCAGTAGGGATAAAAAGTGTTCAAAAAGCCTAAGTTGCTTTTGTTTACCCTAACACATTTTTGTTTATGGTTTGCTAGATGTTGTAAGTTATTTTCAAAAATTTCAGTTCATTCTGACATTGTGTTTTGATGTTATGAATGTTAGAATCATGGTGTCCCATAGACCACTATGTAGTAATTTCTGTTCATTTACTGACAGAAAATACAAAATTATGAATTACTTTTTATTGGGCACACATACTTCACTAAGGCCAATGGTTCAGATAATATATAAATCTCAAATTGTTTAGGTTATTGCCCCTTTAAGAGCCACAAGGCATTTCATGATCATGCTAAAAATTACCTAAGTGGGCTAAAATAAATGTAAAAGTCATGGTTTTTATGTGTTAAGAATAGGATTTTTGTGGGATCACATGAACTTATTGAGATGAAGTTTCCTAAAACTGGTGCATTGTGGGATGGACTCAAAACACCCTCTGGGCATAGACTTTCTACCATGCTATTACCTGCTTGAAAGCCCTTTCCTAGAAATCAATGCTTAGAACATAGAACCAATGTTTCAACAACAACAAAAATAAATAACCGGCAGTGAAAGTACTTTCTCTGGCAATGAGATTCATAGATGCATAATTTCCAAATAACAACAATATGTAGATTTTGTTTAATTCAGGCGCTAATGTAAGTCTGACATGTAGTATAAATGAATGCCTTTTGTTTTTATGAAACACCGTGATTTTATTTAATAGGCTTGTCCATTGAATCTGCTGGTATTAGCGCTGGTTGCGGAGGGTGTTTAATGTGTTGAATTTGACAAGCGTGACAGAAAGACAAACGCAGGTGTACATTAACTGCGTGCCTCTAATGGAAATTGTAAATATTGTACATAAGTAAATCTTATTTACATACATGTAGCAATTTGATATTAAAATGTAGCAAACTTTAAAATGTATAGAAGTGGAGAGTTGTGGCATATAGGAGCAGGTAGCAAATGCTAATTCATTCAATGTAGCAAAGAGCATTTACATTTTACTGTATACATTGTAAACAACTTCAATGTAGCAGAAAACTTTGTGCGTATAGTTCAGTGACCGGTCAGCTAGTGCCAGTGACAAGGAACTTGACAGTAAAACGTTGTCATTGTGCTACGGCAAATTTTTTTGTCGGATGAACAGCAGTCACTGTCGTTCAAATGCGCCCCCGAGAGACGGGGAGAGGGCGGATGTAGTAGTTGTTGTTTGAATTCATCCGGTAATCAGGGAGGCGCGACACGCTTTTAGAAGTTTGGAAATGGATACCACTGTAGGGGCTGTTTTAACGATTTAGTCGAGTGTGGTATTTATCAGATGCTAAAGCTGTCGCTTCATGTATATTACAAACAAATTTTATTAGTAGTCAAGTTGTGGTGATGGCAAAAGTTTCACATAGCAAGTAATAATTTACTAGTATAGCTCAAATTTGTTAGTGTCCTTCTCCAGCATCAGGACTTCTTTCCCGTCTGTGAAATAACCCTCTACTGTGAGAATAAATTGTACACTATTTGAGAAGAAAAAATCTTCCTCACTCTTACTCTTTTGTGATAAAAGTTCACTATGTCTAGTTTGTGTTACAGACTTTGTAACTGTACCCATGGCAAAGATGTATCACCAGCTACTGCTACCAAAACTTTCTCACACTTCAAGCTCGTACTCCATATTCACCTCACACACTTGGTGCTTTACACTTTCCCTCATGGACCAAACAAGCCCAGAGCCTGAAACCAGCCTGATTCTTTGATAAAAACTAACTATGCCAAGACACATGTGACTTTGAAAAAGTTAGCTTTATGGATAGACTTCCAACCCACCATAATCATAGTCTGTTATCTGCAGCACCACAATGCAGGGCTCAAAACCCTATGTCAACCTACAATAAACCGTCACTACCTACAAGTATCTTCTGCCCAATTATCCATGAGATACGAGTACAAAGGATGTGTTTGTCCATCATAAAATGTTATCAGCAGCACCACTAAACAGGCACAGAACCCTATGTCAACCTACAATAAACCATAACTACCTACAAGTACCTGCTGCCCAATTATCCATGAGATAAGGGTACAAAAGATATGTTTGTCCAGGATGAAAACCTGCACACTCGGTGTCAGAAGGATGCACATTGGATCACACCTGAATTAATATCCACCAATGTGCTACCAAACCAGATGATGTACATAAAGCAAAATCCTGAAGACAATTGAAAAAAACAAAACATGATTTTCACTTGCTCTCCTGGAATAAATTTTCTTCTTATATTGTATTGACCACCAGTCCTTGAGGGAAACATGTGGAAAATACACCTTCTTGATGAAATAACTTTGTCATCTCCCTGTAAACTTGCACACATGCCTTTGTCCTGGCAATAATATTTTTTTTTGAGGATAACTAATGATGAATTATCAACAGAAATGAAGGTCTTAGGATCATGAAATGTATCTTTAACACATTAAAGGTGCAACAAGAGATTTCACATATCAGGTGTATCTAAAAATATCGAAGGTACTGATTTTTGCCCTGATGTAAAGCTTTCCATCAAAAATATCCCCATCTGAAAGGATTAAGTTGAGAAATGTGTCTTTGGTACAAAAAAAAATGAAATTTCTAATTTTGTATAGGAGCAAATACGAAATTCAGCCTATTATATTTTATATTGAAATATACGCAAATCAGAATCACCTTTTTTTCTCTCTTTTATGACATTTCTGTAGCCAAATACAAGGTAAGAAATCTATTGAATGTCTAATCTATATGAAATTACTATTATGTCACAATAATTTGGGTGCCTCAAAATCTCTCGTTGCACCTTTAAGGCTGGTATTCTGAAAGGGAGTCTAACTTAAACCTGGTTTAAACTTAGTCCTACATGAGTGGACCTTTTTCCTCCCAACATACTCTTAAAATATGCTGTAACGGGTGAGAAAATTCCTCATGGATGAGCCATCCGGCCTATCCATGAGGTATTTTCTTACCTGTTACATTTAACTTTCACAGTATTTTGAAAGGAAAAAAGTCCACTCATGTAGGACTAACTCTGGTTACCCCAGGTCTAAAGTTAGACTCCCTTTCAGATTACCAGCCTTAGTAATTAAAAAGTGCAGTAGGCTTAACATAAAGGCTTAAAATCATATGTATTTGGCCTTATAATAAAGCTCCAGTGTATAGTAACATGTTATTTTTGTTTGGATACCATGGTCCTTGGACAGTATCACAAGTTGGTGACCTTGCATGACCTTGGTCACCTCATGTGACCTTGTTGACCTCATGTGACCTTTGTCCCCATTAAATAACTGTGAAAGCAGATGACACATGTTTGGTGAACGATGTATTTTTTAGTTTGTAAGAATATGTTTTGTGTTTGTTGCATATCCAGTCGATCGCTTGAGAGCAAATTTAAAGAATTTTACATTTTGTTGAAAACAAGACTCTGTCACTTTACATAAAGAGAAGATAATGAAAAAAAAAACTGACTAATATTTTTTTTTAATCTCTGCAAGTTGTTTTTTTAACTTTCATCTTCCCCTTACTTGGACCGTGCTATATTTATCATCTATCATTTGACACCAATCAGATAGAGAGAGAGAATGTTATTTTTAGGACCGTCAATTTCTCCCCCTGGTCTTTGTACAATTGGCAAACAATATCTCAAAGTATGAGTCACTTATCTGCAAAAAGTGTCCACACTAAAAATCAGAGTTTTCTCTCTTTCTACTGCTTCCCTTGGGGAGTTAAAGAAAGAAATGAACTTTGAACGAGTGCATCCATCACAGTGCTGGAGAATATACTGGGCGGCATTTCACAGTAATTATCTCAAGATTAATTCTTCCTCATTTTGTTAGAAATGTTGGCTTGGTTTGGGCTCTTTTAATATAATGCAAAAAGAACAGGTCAAAACAGTGGAAATCAGCTATGGTAGGTATTTTGACATACAAAGTAGTATTGTGGATATCTCGCTGTTCACAAGGCACGGGAAGCAGCCCAAATCGTGTTTTAAAATTGGCGAGTCTGTTGGATTCCACTGACGATAGGATTCAACCACACCATTGATGATCTTGTAATTCTGTAAAGCTATTAAACAAATTTAGTTACTCAAAACCTCTGATTCCAAAAACATCCATTTTTGAACCTCAGTTGCAGCATTTGACATGCATTTTTTTTCAAATGATTATGATTATATGATCCTGGATTAATTTTGCCAGTTATGCCAAAAAAAAAAAAAGATTCTGTTTTTCTTGACTGGTTGACTCCGCAGGAAAGGCTTCACCAGGACCCATGGATGATTTAACTGAAATTGACTTGTATGATAAACATCTCTGTCCCTTGCGGAGTATCCCATGTTATAAATAACCACTTTTAATTATCTCACATATTTATATGTACGATGGACGGGTTCTCGTCTTCCTTTAAATGTTGGTTTGTCAGCGGGACCTTGAGGAATCAAATGACATTCTAGCCCCACAAATCAGATAAATCCATATACGCGACGCCCGTCTTCGCCGGCGACGGTGTCTGCAGCCCGTCAGGGACTATTGTCAGCAACACTATCACGTGGTGAATGCAAGGACGTGCGATGAAACACCTGGGACGTCACGGGTGACTCGGACAATGATTGTTACTTGTTGCTAAGCAAGAGGTGTATGGTGTCTGCTGGTCTAGAGTCCTACGTTACATTGTCTTACTCTTAAGGACAATATCAGTGATTCACCCGGAAAAGAGTCAAAATATTTTAAATTTGCAAAATAGCTTAAGAGTGGAGATTAAAGGCGCAACAAGAGATTTACATTACAGGTGTCCCTAACAAAATGAAGTTCTGAAGTTCTTTGCCCTGATATAAAGCTTCCATCCAAAATATACCCCATCTGAAAGGATTAAGCTGGGAAATGTTTTCTTTGGTACAAAAAATGTGAAATTTCTAATTTCGTATTGGAGCAAATACGAAATTCAGCCTATGTTTTACATTGAAATACAAGCAAATCAAAATCATATTTTTTCTCTCTTTTAAGACATTTCTGTAGCATAATACAAGGTAAGAAATCTATTGAGTGTCTAATCTATTTGAAATTACCATTATGACACAATATTTGTGTGCCTCAAAATCTCTTGTTGCACCTTTAAGGATGTACAATGTCTTAGAGTTTATCTTATCATTGTATGACATAACTTCCAAAAAAAAACCTGTTGCAAAATTCTTTTGTAAAAAAGTTGCATAAGGCTATTGCATGAAACTTGCAGTGAAATTAAGAAGTAACATGGTCATGCTAATATTAGGTTATGATCAAGGGTAGGGTTTTGGATTTTTCCGGGTTTGAATCCCAGTTCGCCGTTAACAAGACCGGCCACGGGTCATTTGGGAAGCCATCTCAAAAAAGCCAATGACTTAGTGTTATAACTTGTACTGAATCTACTAGGGTTGAACGTTAAAAAAACCCAAATTTTTGCATTGCCCTTCAGTGCCCAACCCTTGCTTGAACAAGAAAAACCTTTTTGGTTGTGGAAGCACCAGATTTTGAGGAAATTGGGTATTTTTTCAAGAATATTAGCAAAATGAGGCAAAATGCACAATTTTGGGTGCCTTTTCAGCAAGTATTTAAAAAAAACAACCTGACTTTCTGACCAATCTCAGGCTAGGCTTGGTGTAGGTTTTAGGGTTTGGGTTTAGCTAACTTTAGTGCTAGGGGTAGTGTGTAGGCAGTGTAGGTGATGAACATTGTTCCATGAATGTGCCTTAAAGTCTGACTCTGAGATTTCTGAATATAATTTTTTTAATATATAAATTAAAAATAGTCAATTAGAACTACAGATAGTCACCTAGATTGCTCAATTCCAAAGTTAGAGATGAATCAGAGTTTTCGTTTTGATGCAGTAAACGTTTATGTGTATAGAACATTGCCATAGGATACTGTGTATAACAAAATTTCGGGATCCGGAATTTTTAAACAAAGGTGTGATTTTCTATATGAAGGACTTCGATTTGAGCTTAGCTATTCACACAGTAAGTAGTATATGGACAAGCATTATGTACATGCAAAAAACACAATTTGTTTGAAAATTGAGGGTGCCCTCACCGGAAAATCTCTGAGTCAGCCTTTAAACAACTCCTTGGAATTTTTGCATACAGTTTGTTGAAGTCTATGCCTATAAATCTCATGCATGGAGGAAGCAGATTTTTTGTTATCACACTGAATACCTGATACTCAAAACTGGTGTTTTTTTTGCAGAGTTTATTATAAGGGAGTGATTTTGGCACCATTTTTGGGTGGTTCAAAAGATAACCTCAAAGAAAACATAATTCCAACATTTCAGTTGATTCTGGCAGGTGTATTTTTGCATGCTGTGAGTAGAATTTTGTATTTCAATGCCATATAGGCCACTGGCCTGTAATTGTCCATTTACAGACAGAAGCATCGACATTCTGAATTTCTTAGAAAATTTGTGTGTAACCTTGGAAATGTATTCTGTATTTAGCCCTTAACCTCTTGCAGATTACTATAGTCACTTTGATATCTAATTTTTTGTCAAAAGAATTCAAAGTTACGCATTGGAATCGGCTTGAAAAATGCAGTCAAATGAGTCCAAACAAGCTTAGTTTTAGTTCAGTATAACACCAGAGGGTGTATTGAGTCAATCCCACAATGCACCAGTTTTGGGAAATTTCACCTCAATAGGGTCATGTGATCCCACCAAAATCCTATTCTTAACACATGAAATCTTGACTTTTACACTAATTTTTGCCCCCAAAGTGTTAGTACTTAAGGAATTTTTAGCATGATCATGAAATGTTTTGTGGTCCTCTAGCTTTTTGTACACTTTTTATCCCTAAGTACTGACATGAGTTTTGTACAGTACAGTATAGGCAAATTGCAATGCATTATGGGATTGGTTCAAAACACCCTCTGGTATAACACTGACTAATGTGTTATAACCCTATAGATAATTTCAATAGCTGAAAGGGTTAGTTTAATGGTTCATGTTAAAAACTTCCATTGCTCTGATTCAAAATGGGAACAATGATGCTGAATTTCAATGCTTTTTAGTGATTTATAGGAGCAGTGGTCTAAGAAAATACCTACCTTTTGCCAAAAAAGTTAGTATTTTTTAAAAGTTAGTATTTTTGAATGTTGCTGTTTTTTCCTAGCTGTTCCTACAAATTTTAAATATTTTGACTTTTTCGGGTGGATTACTGATAGTGTCTTTAAAGGACTGGAAATGATAAAATTAGTTAGGAATCAGAATTCTAAAGTACCTATATTGTGTGAGTTTGGGTGCATTTTCTCATCATTTTTGGAAAAAAATATCCACCAAACTTCCAAAATTTAAGTGCTTTTACTTCAAAATATTTAGGGTTGGTTCGGTTACAGCAAACAAACAATTTTTTAGGCCTTAGAGTCTTGCAAAGAGAGGGAACACTTTCTTTTGTGAGCAATTGATATGTATGTATGTATGTATATCTGTATGTATGTTTACGCTTGTTAGATGCTTTTATATTTTTAGACATAGGTATGTTTCGCATGTTAGGTATGTGCATAAATGTGATGAAGGTCATATTTCATGCATATAGCATTAGGTTATAAAATGATTCAAAATTAAACATAGACTTCAATGGACGGGACTGTCATTTCTATTTTGTGTCGCCTGCTTTAGCAGGAAGACACAAAGGGATAGCTTTTTCCACTGTGGGATATGGACTGGCCGTAAACAACGGGCAACAATTGTTCATTTCTCAGATACGTATTGACTGATTAACTTCAGACTTGGTCAGAAAAACCTTGGGCCCAAGGCTCATATGTGGTGTAAACAAAGTGACCTTTGATTACCCCTATGTGAACTTTGACCCCATTTTGTTCAAATCTATAAAACTACATTTCTTTGGTTCTCAAAAAGAACTGCTGAGCAAGACTTAATGTGAGATGTACACAGATTGACCTCTGATGACCCCTATGTGAACTTTGACCCCATTTTGTTGAAATCGATAACACAACATTTCCCACATATGCGTTCAGCTCTGATGACCCCTGTGTGAACTCACATCACCAAACTTTGACTCCCGTTGGCAAATGGCGATGGCAGTCTACACAAGCGTGTGTCGAGGAACAATGTATTTTTGTAATTTATTATTTTTTGTTCAATGACTGTTTCATTTCTTCCAGGTCAAGTTTTAAGCCAACCATATATACATTTAAAATTAAACAGCATCTTCAAATAGTGAAGTTTTAGAATAGTTATGTGTGTAACAATCCCAAATAGGTGCAAGCTAGCAAGGTAATATTTGTATTTCTCAGAATATTAAAGGCCCACCATGTGAATTTGTTGCATGATTCTTTTGTTTTTAAATTAAAGCAATAATAGCACATTTTTGGAAGAGTGCCCCAATGTTTAAATTTGTGAAAGTTATGCACAGCTGTGTTGGTAATTGTCTAGTATACAAATATTGACTGCTTATGAGGGAAATGGTGCAAAATAGTAGGCCCAAAAAAATATTTCTGTCATTTGAAAAACTTGCCAAGTCTAGTCGAGATCAGCTGCCACCGAAACTCAAGGCTAGTCAAGAAACCAATGCAGGGAAAAAAGTTCCCATAAAAATAAACTATTTTGCACCATTTCGCGAATATAGAGCAGTCAATATTTGTTTTATATAACATATAAAAATATTTCTGTCATTTGAAAAACTTGCCAAGTTTAGTCAAGATCAGCTGCCACCGAAACTCAAGGATAGTCAAGAAACCAATGCAGGGAAAAAAGTTCCCATAAAAATAAACTATTTCCCTGTGATGGGGGAAATAGTTCATTTATATGGGAACTTTTTTCCCTCCTGTGAAATTTTGGGGAACCAGTCTCAAATATTTTTTGTCACATGATATAGTATCCACCAATCAAATGACAGAAATATTTTTATGTGTTATATAATAAACTATAGGCCCTACCTGTGAACTGTAATGCTCAAAAGTGTGCGGCATCATAAAAGAAGGGATTTTGTAATAAGATTCAGGAATCCCTGGTCCTAATCACCGGCAGCACTGGAAACTTTCTGTCTGTCCATTATGAAATGCACAATCTCACGAAAGTAATCCTAACTTGACTTGCATGAACCAATGAAACAGCTAATAGATGAGCGTTGACATGTACATGGAGCTATTTTCCAAATTTTTCATATTGGAATAACGTTTTCACCGGCCGTTGAATGCCGAGTTGAATTATTATTATGCATCTGTGGTGCAATACCACAGTGCGATTAGCGCGTACCGCCCAACACTGCACAATACGTAAAAATACTGGGCATTCGGTCATGCAACTCGTCAAGCAAATACTCTGTTTTTATTTGTTTTGAAGCCATTTTAAAACTATTTTTGACAAGTCAGCTTCTTTTTGCATAATAATAATCATATTGGATGGCTTTTTTTCGGCTGATAACAGAAAATATCGCCCTCACCAAGAAAATATCCGGCTCGTCTTCGACTCGCCCGATATTTGATCTAGGCTCGGGCGATTTTTTCTATTATCAACCTCAGCCATCCTATATTATATAATTACCGGGATCCGATATTAATTATTCCAATTATAAAATTCCTAGACAGACATAAGCACATGCACAGAAAACCACACAAAACAAAAAAAAAACACAATATGCACAGCAATCATGAAAATCTTAATTCATTACCAATACCAAAATATCAACATCCCAGCGTCGGTCCAAATGACCAAAAGGATTTCTTTCATTCACTTTTTTTTTAAACTTCCTTCTTTTTAACGGAAACATGCATTTCCAATCAAGTAGAGTGCTTAAAATAATCTCCAATTGGCATTACGAAATTCTCCGCAATTGGTCTCTGGCAAATTTCACACAACGTTAGAACGCTTCCTGTGGAACACCGACCACTTCAAGTCGCGGGAGAAATTAAAACGGCATAATTGGTCAGAGCAATTTCACGGTAGAGTGGCTGGATTCATCAGGTGGAAATGGTAAAACAATGTAGGAAAGCATGAGATGACAAAATGAGTGACGAACCCGATGGTGGCTGTATATTGATTGGATCGCTTTCTGCTCTTGTTAAAAGATACATGTAAAAAAGTTATATAATCTGCACAGCAGTGGCGTACCGAGGCAGTCGATCCAGAGGGGGCAACATTTCCAATTCGCCCCACCAGAGGGGGCAAAATTTCCAAGTCATCCCACCAGAGGGGGCAAAATTTCCAAGTCGTCCCACCAGAGGGGGCAAAATTCCTAAGGTGTCTCAGTGATTTGCTCCAATTAAGTCTGTACTTGACAAAATATGAACGTAGTGCGTGAAAATCGCAGAATTACTCAAATTTAGGCCGAAATTGGTCGAAATTCCCCAAAGAAGAGGGATGAAAATGCATATTTTGGTCCATATTGTCCCACTTTTTCGAGCCAGAGGGGGGGCAACTTTCCCCCTGCCCCCGGTCTGTATGCCACTGCTGCACAGCTGTTTGAAAGTCTCATTTATTATAATAAAACAAGAATAAAACAACAGATATCAAGGGCACCACAGTTTTGGCAACTAATTTGGATTATTATATGAAATTTCATTGCGGGCAAATATGACTTTTCTTACAAATCTAGTTTTACACGTCTTTCTATGGAGAATAGGCATATTGGGGCACTATAAAATACACATCAGGACCTTTGCTGGCCTATTTAACAAGATTCCCGCAATGGAGTTATCTGATTTTTGCAGAGACAATAGCTCTCGCATGTCCCTACTTAAATCAGTTGTCAAAACTGTGTTGCCACTGCTTAAAATTGTTTTAAAAATAAGAGACAATTTGCATAGGGTCAAACAGCTGTATCTGCTTCGGGGTGTCAGTGTCAGGAATGGATTTAAGGAAGAAGGCAAAGATGTTTGAGGTCCTATTGTGTGTGTGTGTGGGGGGGGGGCAAAAACATCTTTCTTTGTCTTTCCCTTTTCTTTCCCCTTTCCTTTCTTCATCTCCTTTCCTTTCTCCCTTTCTCATCCACATTTTTCCTCTTTGTTGTCTCCATTTTAGTCTTGGGGAGGGGAGATTCCCCCACTGGTTACGCCACTGCAGAGTGTAGTTTAATTGTAATCGTAATTGTTGTTTTTACACAGGCAAAGAATTCCTTCCAAAAATGTCTACTACTACCGCTGCCCTGATCATCGCAAGAATTATGTAATGTCCTTTGCGTTCTGCTTCGACAAAGAGGGCGACACTTACCAGTTTGCGTACTGCTATCCGTATTCCTACACCAGGCTCCAAACATACCTCGATGCCCTGGAAAAGCATAATTTAGATTATTACACGCGTGAGCTGATGTGCCTTAGTGTGGTAAGTGCCATCACTTGAATTAAGGATGGTCCCATAGGTAGCTGAAAAGATACTAATTAGGTCTAAAAATCATTCTTGTCAACAGGTGGTTGTAATAAAACATGAAAACTAATAGTAGATATCTTTGTCTTACATTCCTAGAGGTTTCAGTTCTTGGATGCACAAAAATCACAAAATACAGGACTTTTCATATTTTTACATTTTGAATTTTTTTCTGACAAACCTGACTGACAAACTTTTCTTGCTGCAGGTATTATGGAAATACCTTGGAACTTAATATATGGACATTTTCCTCCAAACCACAATTTTAACCCATTTTGGGAAAAATGCCCATATAATGAATTATGGATATTTTCATAATACCTGCAGCAAGAAAATTATATAAGAGTGCACATGCTTTCATAATATGCAGAGAAAATGAAAATTTGATGTAGGGTTTGTCAGAAAAAAAATCAAAATGTAGAAATATGAAAACCACCTGTATTTTGTGATTTTTGACATCTAAGAGCTGAAAACTGCAAATATGTAAAACGAAAACACATATTTTTGGTTTGAAATTGTTTTGATGTGACCATATAATAGGAAATATGAGCTTTAGACCTATTTAGTGATTCTTTAGCTACCCATGAGACCCACCTTAAAGGTGTGTTCCGATTGTCTTTGGGAGACCCCCTAATTTACCCGGAAGGGGAATCAATTTTGAAATTAGATGAAAGGCAGTATTTTTCTCATTGTTGTCATTAAATTTAAGCCCTCAAATCCATTTCATTCCCAAGATATAAACAAACAAAAGAAAAAAACACAATTTTAATGGTTTACCCTCAATATTAGCACAGTATTGAGTAGGGCTTTGCAATATGCATTATTGCTTCCACCATCAAAACCTGCGAAAATCTGATTTTTTTTTTCATTTTTCTGATTTATCAAATCGCTGATAGTACCTTTAATTTCACATTCAGCATAATCACTGGCTCAAGACTCATATGGGGCATGCTCCCATTAATCTCTCATGACCACATTTGACCTTTGACCTCATTTGGATACTTTGTGTTCTGAGGAACGGGATAGCAGGACCGAGATAGCAGGACTGCCATTTTAATAGACTCCCTTCTCACCCATGTTACTCTTACTCTTGGACCCATCAATTAGTGGGGGAGGGGGGTGGGGTTAGTACAGTAAGGTTAAGAATTGGACATAAGTTATGCATTACAAGGTGTCTATACTGTACTGTATTAAACATGTCAGTAGGGATAAAAAGTGTTCAAAAAGCCTAAGTTGCTTTTGTTTACCCTAACACATTTTTGTTTATGGTTTGCTAGATGTTGTAAGTTATTTTCAAAAATTTCAGTTCATTCTGACATTGTGTTTTGATGTTATGAATGTTAGAATCATGGTGTCCCATAGACCACTATGTAGTAATTTCTGTTCATTTACTGACAGAAAATACAAAATTATGAATTACTTTTTATTGGGCACACATACTTCACTAAGGCCAATGGTTCAGATAATATATAAATCTCAAATTGTTTAGGTTATTGCCCCTTTAAGAGCCACAAGGCATTTCATGATCATGCTAAAAATTACCTAAGTGGGCTAAAATAAATGTAAAAGTCATGGTTTTTATGTGTTAAGAATAGGATTTTTGTGGGATCACATGAACTTATTGAGATGAAGTTTCCTAAAACTGGTGCATTGTGGGATGGACTCAAAACACCCTCTGGGCATAGACTTTCTACCATGCTATTACCTGCTTGAAAGCCCTTTCCTAGAAATCAATGCTTAGAACATAGAACCAATGTTTCAACAACAACAAAAATAAATAACCGGCAGTGAAAGTACTTTCTCTGGCAATGAGATTCATAGATGCATAATTTCCAAATAACAACAATATGTAGATTTTGTTTAATTCAGGCGCTAATGTAAGTCTGACATGTAGTATAAATGAATGCCTTTTGTTTTTATGAAACACCGTGATTTTATTTAATAGGCTTGTCCATTGAATCTGCTGGTATTAGCGCTGGTTGCGGAGGGTGTTTAATGTGTTGAATTTGACAAGCGTGACAGAAAGACAAACGCAGGTGTACATTAACTGCGTGCCTCTAATGGAAATTGTAAATATTGTACATAAGTAAATCTTATTTACATACATGTAGCAATTTGATATTAAAATGTAGCAAACTTTAAAATGTATAGAAGTGGAGAGTTGTGGCATATAGGAGCAGGTAGCAAATGCTAATTCATTCAATGTAGCAAAGAGCATTTACATTTTACTGTATACATTGTAAACAACTTCAATGTAGCAGAAAACTTTGTGCGTATAGTTCAGTGACCGGTCAGCTAGTGCCAGTGACAAGGAACTTGACAGTAAAACGTTGTCATTGTGCTACGGCAAATTTTTTGTCGGATGAACAGCAGTCACTGTCGTTCAAATGCGCCCCCGAGAGACGGGGAGAGGGCGGATGTAGTAGTTGTTGTTTGAATTCATCCGGTAATCAGGGAGGCGCGACACGCTTTTAGAAGTTTGGAAATGGATACCACTGTAGGGGCTGTTTTAACGATTTAGTCGAGTGTGGTATTTATCAGATGCTAAAGCTGTCGCTTCATGTATATTACAAACAAATTTTATTAGTAGTCAAGTTGTGGTGATGGCAAAAGTTTCACA
Source organism: Ophioderma brevispina (assembly GCA_023653785.1). Taxonomy (NCBI): domain Eukaryota; kingdom Metazoa; phylum Echinodermata; class Ophiuroidea; order Amphilepidida; family Ophiodermatidae; genus Ophioderma; species Ophioderma brevispina. The sequence goes on along the minus strand of JAMKCH010011215.1, from coordinate 188,547 downwards.
TAGCAAGTAATAATTTACTAGTATAGCTCAAATTTGTTAGTGTCCTTCTCCAGCATCAGGACTTCTTTCCCGTCTGTGAAATAACCCTCTACTGTGAGAATAAATTGTACACTATTTGAGAAGAAAAAATCTTCCTCACTCTTACTCTTTTGTGATAAAAGTTCACTATGTCTAGTTTGTGTTACAGACTTTGTAACTGTACCCATGGCAAAGATGTATCACCAGCTACTGCTACCAAAACTTTCTCACACTTCAAGCTCGTACTCCATATTCACCTCACACACTTGGTGCTTTACACTTTCCCTCATGGACCAAACAAGCCCAGAGCCTGAAACCAGCCTGATTCTTTGATAAAAACTAACTATGCCAAGACACATGTGACTTTGAAAAAGTTAGCTTTATGGATAGACTTCCAACCCACCATAATCATAGTCTGTTATCTGCAGCACCACAATGCAGGGCTCAAAACCCTATGTCAACCTACAATAAACCGTCACTACCTACAAGTATCTTCTGCCCAATTATCCATGAGATACGAGTACAAAGGATGTGTTTGTCCATCATAAAATGTTATCAGCAGCACCACTAAACAGGCACAGAACCCTATGTCAACCTACAATAAACCATAACTACCTACAAGTACCTGCTGCCCAATTATCCATGAGATAAGGGTACAAAAGATATGTTTGTCCAGGATGAAAACCTGCACACTCGGTGTCAGAAGGATGCACATTGGATCACACCTGAATTAATATCCACCAATGTGCTACCAAACCAGATGATGTACATAAAGCAAAATCCTGAAGACAATTGAAAAAAACAAAACATGATTTTCACTTGCTCTCCTGGAATAAATTTTCTTCTTATATTGTATTGACCACCAGTCCTTGAGGGAAACATGTGGAAAATACACCTTCTTGATGAAATAACTTTGTCATCTCCCTGTAAACTTGCACACATGCCTTTGTCCTGGCAATAATATTTTTTTTTGAGGATAACTAATGATGAATTATCAACAGAAATGAAGGTCTTAGGATCATGAAATGTATCTTTAACACATTAAAGGTGCAACAAGAGATTTCACATATCAGGTGTATCTAAAAATATCGAAGGTACTGATTTTTGCCCTGATGTAAAGCTTTCCATCAAAAATATCCCCATCTGAAAGGATTAAGTTGAGAAATGTGTCTTTGGTACAAAAAAAAATGAAATTTCTAATTTTGTATAGGAGCAAATACGAAATTCAGCCTATTATATTTTATATTGAAATATAAGCAAATCAGAATCACCTTTTTTTCTCTCTTTTATGACATTTCTGTAGCCAAATACAAGGTAAGAAATCTATTGAATGTCTAATCTATATGAAATTACTATTATGTCACAATAATTTGGGTGCCTCAAAATCTCTCGTTGCACCTTTAAGGCTGGTATTCTGAAAGGGAGTCTAACTTAAACCTGGTTTAAACTTAGTCCTACATGAGTGGACCTTTTTCCTCCCAACATACTCTTAAAATATGCTGTAACGGGTGAGAAAATTCCTCATGGATGAGCCATCCGGCCTATCCATGAGGTATTTTCTTACCTGTTACATTTAACTTTCACAGTATTTTGAAAGGAAAAAAGTCCACTCATGTAGGACTAACTATGGTTTAAACCCAGATCTAAAGTTAGACTCCCTTTCAGATTACCAGCCTTAGTAATTAAAAAGTGCAGTAGGCTTAACATAAAGGCTTAAAATCATATGTATTTGGCCTTATAATAAAGCTCCAGTGTATAGTAACATGTTATTTTTGTTTGGATACCATGGTCCTTGGACAGTATCACAAGTTGGTGACCTTGCATGACCTTGGTCACCTCATGTGACCTTGTTGACCTCATGTGACCTTTGTCCCCATTAAATAACTGTGAAAGCAGATGACACATGTTTGGTGAACGATGTATTTTTTAGTTTGTAAGAATATGTTTTGTGTTTGTTGCATGTCCAGTCGATCGCTTGAGAGCAAATTTAAAGAATTTTACATTTTGTTGAAAACAAGACTCTGTCACTTTACATAAAGAGAAGATAATGAAAAAAAAACTGACTAATATTTTTTTTTAAATCTCTGCAAGTTGTTTTTTTAACTTTCATCTTCCCCTTACTTGGACCGTGCTATATTTATCATCTATCATTTGACACCAATCAGATAGAGAGAGAGAATGTTATTTTTAGGACCGTCAATTTCTCCCCCTGGTCTTTGTACAATTGGCAAACAATATCTCAAATTCTGAGTCACTTATCTGCAAAAGTGTCCACACTAAAAATCAGAGTTTTCTCTCTTTCTACTGCTTCCCTTGGGGATGTTAAAGAAAGAAATGAACTCTTGAATAGAGTGCATCACCAGGCTGGAGCATATACTGGGCGGCATTTAAAATGTCATTATCTCAAGATTAATTCTTCCTTATTTTGTTAGAAATGTTGGCTTGTTTGGGCTTTTAATATAATGCAAAAGATACAGGCTCAACAGTGAAATCAGCTTGTAGGTATTTTGACAATACAAAGTATGTATGTGGGATAATCTCGCTTGTTCACAAGGCACGGGAAGCAAATGCGTTTTAAATTGGCGATTCTTGTTTGGATTCCCACTGCCGATAGGATTTAACACACATGTTGCTTATCTTTGTAAATCTCTTAAACAAATTTTTAGTTACTCAAAACCTCTGATCCAAAACCATCCATTTTTGAACTCATTTGCATGCATTTTTACATGCATTTTTCAATTTGATTATGATTTATCATGATCCTGGATTATTTTTGCCAGTTATGCCAAAAAAAAAAAAGATTCTGTTTTTCTTGACTTGGTTGACTCCAGCACGGAAAGGCTTAACCAGACCCATGTGATTTAACTGACATTGACTTTGATATGCTAACAATCTCCGACTCCCTGCGGAGTATCCCCATGTTATAAATAACCACTTTTAATTTTATTCTCACATTTATTGCTAAGAATGAGACGGGTTCTCGTCTTCCTTTAAATGTTAGTGTCAGCGGGACCTTGAGAATCAAATTGACAATATAGCCACACAAATCAGATAAATCCATATACGTGACGCCCGTCTTCGCCGGCGACGGTGTCTGCAAGCCCGTCAGGGACTATTTGTCAGCAACACATCACGTGGTTGAATGCCAAGGACGTGCGATGAAACACCCGGGACGTCACGGGCGACTCGGACACTGATTGTACTTGTTGCTAAGCGAGAGGTGTATGTTGTCTGCTGGTCTAGAGTCATACTTGTTACATTGTATTACTCTTAAAGGTGCGACAAGAGATTTCACATATCAGGCATCCCTAAAAAAATCAAAAGTTCTGATTTTTGCCCTGATATAAAGCTTCCCATCAAAAATATCCCCATCTGAAAGGATTAAGCTGGGAAATGTTTCTTTGGTACAAAAAATGTGAAATTTCTAATTTTGTATTGGAGCAAATACGAAATTCAGCCTATGTTTTACATTGAAATACAAGCAAATCAAAATCATATTTTTTCTCTCTTTTAAGACATTTCTGTAGCATAATACAAGGTAAGAAATCTATTGAGTGTCTAATCTATTTGAAATTACCATTATGACACAATATTTGTGTGCCTCAAAATCTCTCGTTGCACCTTTAAAGACACTATCAGTGATTCAACCGAAAGAGTCAAAATATTTGAAATTTGCAAAAATAGCTTAAGAGTGTAGGTTAAGTCTGTAGAATCCTCATAAGTTACTTTTTCCAACTGAAGAATTGCCAGAAAAGGAAGAAAAAGGCAGTGGTCAAAGATACAAATCTCCATTCACTTACGTGTTGTAGTAAGTGTCCGTACGGACAGTTACAACTAAAATATCCGATTTTGTCCTTATTAGGCTGCTTCTGGCCTTATCATTTGCAGGGTATGTTAGGGTACCTGTACTTGTTACAGACATGCAAAAATCTGATTTTTGATGATTTTTTTGATTTTCTGATTTAGCAAATCACTGATAGTGCCTTTAAGGATGTACAATGTCTTAGAGTTTATCTTATCATTGTATGAAATAACTTCCATAAAAAAAACCTGTTGCAAAAGTCTTTTGTAAAAAAGTTGCATAAGGCTATTGCATGAAGCTTGCAGTGAAATTAAGAAGTAACATGGTCATGCTAATATTAGGTTATAGTAGGGGATCCATGGTGGCATATTTGAGGGAACCCTACTCAAGATACACTAAAAGGTTTGAAAAGTGTTTTTGGACAATTCGAGGGTGCTGATTCCGAATATGCACCATGCAAAATTGTGAAGTTGGTGGAAAGTGGATTTTAAAGGGGCATTACCCAATTTTCCTTATTTTTTTAAATATAGCTTTATAAAACCATGTGCAAAATCCAATAATTAGACTAAAGGGTTGAAGAAGTCTTTTATGTCAATTTGAGGGTGCTGATTTCAAAAAGACACCTTATAGACGACCGGCCATTAAGGCAAAAAGTGCTCAGAAAAAGTTTTGACGGCGTAATTTGTTACAAACATCCAACCATGTGGATTCGCATCCTCACGGGACATGCAATAGTGTATGGGGTGTTGGCCATTCTAATTTTTTAATTTTGGGGTAAAAAATGGCCAAAAAGGTCAAAATAGTCAAAAAATAGGTAAATCAATCATATTGCCTTCTTTTCTCAAAAATTTTCATCAGAACATGTGGGTGTACATCCCAAGGGAACACAAATGACCGAATTGAGTGCTAGCCATTCCAATTTACATATTCTGGGGTCAAATTGGCCAAAAAAACAGCAAAATTGTCCAAAATCCACAAATGAGTCATAATGCCTTCCTTTCTCAACAATCTTAATGGGAACATGTACAGTTTACCAGTTTACTTCCCAAAGAACTAAAATTAATTGAATAGAGTGATAGCCATTTCAATTGACACTTAGTAGGGTCAAAATGGCTAAAAAAGTTCAAACTTGTCCAAAACTAATAAGTTAGTCAAAACACTCTTTTCTCAAAATACCTTAACCCTCGTCCAACCAATGGTTTTCTACTGCGTTCACGACCGGGGTGGTTATCACCCCCTCTGAGTTTTTAGAAATTAAGGGACAAACATCATCTTGTTTGGTATCAGTGTGTACTTATATTACATATGTCCTTTCTTCAAATAAAGTACAAAAGTACAAACATATCAAGTCATAACAATATGACGTCAGAGTGACGTCATAACTGAGATCTTATTATAACATTATTTATAAGCAAATCTCCAAAATCAGGGTTTTTCTGCCATTTTCGCCATTGATGCAAGCAAAATTGGTATTTATTTGGGTGCCAAAGTGCCAAAGCATACACATGTTATTACTCAAAATAATAAGAAAAAAAATCAAATATTGTAAGTATTTGCATACAGTAGCATCATACGTAACAAAAGCACCATTTTTGGCATTTTACACAGTAAAGTATAGGGAGGTGGCAACCACCCCCACCTTCCGACTCCATTTTTTTCGCTAAAATGACGGCAAAGGATGAAATTACAATTACATAAAAGCCTTAGATCATATTCGTTTGCGTTTTTGTGCGACAGGGGATCATCCGTGGGGGGGGGGGGGGGGGTTACCCCGGGGGGGGGGGGGGTTAAGGGGACATAATCAGGTCATAATTCGCGTCAGAGTACATTAAAGTTGACAATGAGTTGGCCATTTTAATGCACTTTCCTTGGAGGGGACAAAGAAATTAAATAAATCAAAAGTTGTTATAATGTTATTATTAATGCCCTCTTTTACGGTTACTCATAGTGCTATGAATACACGAATGATACAATTACTAAAGAACGCATTTTGGCTTTAATGCATAATTACAATGAGAAAATATCTCCAATTTGTTTCTTTAAACTGCATCAATAATGCTAATCGCGGTTGAGTGTTTATTTTAATTTTGTTAGGTTTAATGGTCAGAATGATCATTTTGTAAAATAATAACCCGAAATGGGTTGAAAACAGTCACTGTCCGAATTTTACGGCATATTCAGTTATGGTTTAAATGGTCCAAAATGTAATTTCTCCGACATGGTTGAGCAAAATAATTAAAGGGTTCTCGTGTGTTATGCCTATTGCATTATTTGATGCTTAAATCCACCACTGACACTAAGGCCTGTGAATCTACTCAGAACGAGACAAGCTTGATGGATAATTTTTAGCTGTTAATATTGATCAAACTCAGGTCCAAACTTAAAACAAGTGCAGCCTACACTTAGACCCTTGATAGATCACTGTGTATAACACATAATACTACACTTACAAAAAGCCTTATGAATAGCCTGGAGTAAATTCTCGTCGAATGAATTATTTAACAATTTCCAATTTAGAACCAGATATAGATTAGAAATATAAATTGGTATATCAAAAATTCAAGGTATAAAACTGATTATAACAAATATGTAGTAATTTGTGTTCATCAGAATGTGGACTAATAATTCCAAAGAACATTATTACTATTAGTTTGATTATTATTTCTTTATTCAATATCTAGGTTTGGCTATATTATGTATAGCCCTAAAATATAAGTTACAATTATTAAGATGTAGTTTAAAAAATCATAAAAAAGGAATCTAGCTGATTATAAATGCCAGGTAATTTTGCCCATTTAAACTTAACATCCGAGATCTAGAAAAATCAACACCCTGGCCCTAACAACTATTTAATATTCAATAGAAATCTATATAAATTCACAGGGTAATAATTAAAAATATGGTCACACGATTTTTCAATTGTTTTCCCATTTTCGTTGATTTTGATAAATTTTTGTGGAATTTATTGACCTTTCTGGTCCCATTTCGACTCCAAAATCTATGACTGCTAGCAGTCTATTTACCAGTTGTTACTTACTTATCTCCCACGTTTATTAAACGCATATAATTCGTTTTGGTCCCCCCTACTGTGGTCAAAACGAAGACATATCAGAGTAGGACAAGTGATACGTTTTTGCTAACAGTTTTGGAGAATTTTGGTCTTCCACTTTTGACTCAGAATATTAAAAGTTAAATGGCTAGCACCTTTTCGCCTGAAAGAAAAGCAACACTTATATTACCTATTACTTTGAAAGGAGAGCATTATAAGATTTGGCAATTTCAACCCCAAAATCGTGTCAATGAAGCCAACCCTCTTTCTATCCACTTATTATGTCAACCTTTGGATGTAATTGATGTCCCATTTTGGGACAATTTTGACCTTCTTTTGGTCCATTTTGATCCAAAAATATGGAAAACTAAATGACAACACGAAAGCTACCTATTGATGTTTCCTTGGAATAACTGCAACCTGTTTCCTTTACAATTTTGGGAAACGAAAGTATGGACTGGAGTAATCCATTTTTTGACAATTTTGGATCTTTTTTGCCAATTTTACCCCAAATCTATAAATCGTAATGGCTTCCATTTTATCGACTTACTGGTGACTCCAATTTGAAGGTGAATGGATATTTTCTAAGCGATTATTTTAAGAAATGAATGTATATTTCGACGATTTACCTTATTTTTGGACAATTTTGACCCCAAAAATTTAAAAATTGGGAAATGGTGCTTCCATTTTGACTCCACTAAATAGGTACCCTTTAAGGTAAATGAACATTTTCTGATCGATTATTTTAAGAAAGGAATGTATTTCCGCTGAATACCTATTTGTGAAAAGTTTGACCTTTTGGCCATTGACCACAACATTTGTAATTGGATGGCTCCATTAATTCACTTAGATAAACAATATGACTACTTGGGAAGTAAATGGCCAATTTTAGATCATTTTGAGAAATGAAATCATTTCGACTGATTTATACCTTTGTTTGAACAATTTTGCCCTTTTTTGGCCATTTTGGACACTACATTTAAATTTTGGTATTGCTTCCATTATAGTCACTTAAATATGACGCCTTTGAATTAAAATTGACCACTTTCCTGATGATTATATGACGAAAGGAATAGGACATTCGACTGTATTTACCTATTTTTGGACAATTTTGACTTTTTTGGCCATTTCCTTACCCATAAAATAAAAAATGTAAAAAGGCAACACCCCATACTTGATGTAGCAGCAAGGGACAGAAGAGGAGTAATGGGAGTTGGGGGTGATGTGTGAGGTGAGAGGATGGGGGGAGGGCGGAGATATATGAGTGAATAGCGGGGTAACGTGTTCTAGACAGTGTGGAGGTTAGGAAGGGAGACAGCACTAGGGGGTATGATGGTATTACCCGCCATGGTTGTATGAATCCACTAGGTTGGACCTTTATAACAAAAAACTGCCGTCAAAAGTCACTATATAATCCACTGAAATTTGACTGAACAGTGTTAAAAGTGTTTTGTTTGAGACAATTCGAGGGTCTTATATCTCGAATAGCACCATGCCAAACTGTCAAGTTGGTGGAAAGTGTATTTAAGGGCATTAACCCGATTTTCCTTTTTTTTTTTAAATAAGCTTTATGACACCATGTGCAAGATCCACTAATGTGACTAAAGGGTTTAAGAAGTGTTTTATGTCAATTTGAGGGTGTTGATTTCAAATATACACCATACAAAATCACCACATTGGTGGAAAGTGGATTTTAAAGGGGAATTACCTGATTGTCCTTATTTATTTTTAAATAGCATTATCAAACAATGCCCAAGATCCACTAATATGACTAAAAGGTTTAGGAAGTGTTTAGGTGAATTTGAGGGTGCTAATTTTTAATATACACCATACAAAATCACCCCACGTTGGTGGAAAGTTGATTTTAAAGGGGAAATAATTAATTTTCCTAGTATTTTTGAAAAAAAAAGATTATGAAGGGAAACAAATAATTTTAGAGCACATAGAGATCCTCTGGAGGATGGCCTAGGTCTGCCTTGATTATCATGTTCATGTAATGTTTGTCTAAAACTGGTCATTAGAATTAAAGGGCACTCTTCTATTGACAAATTAGATTGAAAAATCAAATATTAACTAATTTAGAGTTGTTATAGCGTAACAATTTTTTTTTACTTTTTCTGTTCCAAATATAAATAGACGGCCGGCCAAAGGACAAAAATATAATTTTTGACGGCGTTGTTTGTTACAAAGGTCCAACCTAGTGGATTCATACCACCATGGGATGTACATTAACGTACGGGGTGTTGGCCTTTCTACATGTTTTATTTTAGGGTAAAAACTGGCCAAAAAAGGTCAAAATTGTCCAAAAATACGTAAATCAGTCGAAATGCATTCCTTGCTTAAAATAATATAGCAGAACATGTCCATTTATCTTCAAAGGAGTCATATTAAATTGAATATAATAGAAGCCATTCCAAATTATAAATTTTAGGGTCAAAATGGCCAAAAAAAGGTCAAAATTGTCCAAAAAGAGGTGAATCAGTTGAAATACATTCCTTTCCTGAAATAATCGATCAGAACATGTTCCTTTACCTTCAAATGAGTCTTATTTAAGTGGATAAAATGGAAGCCAGTTCAATTTTTTTTTAATTTTGGGGTCAAAATGGCCAGAAAAGGTAGATATTGTCCAAAAATAGGTAAATAAGTCGAAATACATTCATTTCTTAAAATAATCGATTAGAACATGGCCATTCACCTTTAAGGAGTCATACTTAAGTGGATAAAATGGAAGCCATTCCGATTTATAGCTTTGGGGTAAAATTGGCCAAGAAAGATCAAATTTGTCCAAAAATTGATACCTCAGTCCCAACATCTTCGTTTCACCAAAAAATTCAAGGAAACATTTGCCGTTACATCTCAAGGAAACGTCAATAAGTACCTTTAGTGCTGGTCATTCTAATTTTCATATTTTTAGATCAAAATGATCAAAATAAGGTCAAAATTGTCCCAAAATGGTTAAATACTTACATCCAAAGTTGTCATAATAAGTAGATAGAAAGCTAGTTGACTTAATTGACAGATTTTGGGGTAGAAATGGCCAAGGTCATACAAGTGTTTTGCCTTTTCATCATGTGAAAAGAGTGCTAGCCATTTAACTTTACAGATTTCTGAGTCAAAGTGGAATAAATGTGACAAAATTTATCCAAAATTGATAAACAATCAATTGAAATGGGTGAAATAACGAAACGTATCACTTGTTCCTACTCTGACATTATGTTATATTTTTGCGTTTACATCCCACGGGATATAGTAAACATGGTAAATAGACTGCTAGCCAGTCATAGATTTGAGTCGAAATTTATCAAAACCAACTAAAATGGGAAACCAATTGATAAAACGTGCGACTTTGTCCATATTTTTTATTATTACCATGTGAATTTATATAGATTTCTATTGAATATTAAATAGTTGTTAGGGCCAGGGTGTTGATTTTTCTAGATCTCGGATGCTAAGTTTAAATGGGCAAAATTACCTGACATTTATAATCAGCTAAATTACTCTTTTATGATTTTTAAACTACATCTTAATATTGTAACGTATATTTCTTAGGGCTATACATTAGAATAGCCAAAACTAGGTATTGAATAAAAAATTAAATAATCAAACTAATAATGTTCTTTGAAATTATTAGTCCACATTCTGATGAACACAAATTACTACATACATGTTATAATCAGTTTTATACCTTGAATTTTGGATTTGATATGCAAGTTGATATTTGTCCTCTATATATTGGAAATTGTTAAGTAATTTATTCCACGATAATTTATTCTAGGCTACTCATAAGGCTTTTTGTAAGTTTAGTATTGTGTGTACTAGTGGTCTATCAAGGGTCCCGGACAAGGGTTTAAGCGTGGGCTGCTCTTGTTTTAATTTTGGACCTGGGTTTGATCAATATTAACAGCTAAAAGTATCCAACAAGCTTGTCCCTAGTGTCAGTGGTGAATTTAAACATTAAATAATGCAATAGGCATAACGCACGACAACCCTTTATTTTGCTCAACCATATCGGAGAAATGACATTTTGGACCATTTAAACCATAACTGAATATGCCGTAAAATTGGGACAGTGACTGTTTTTCCCATTTCGGGTTATTGCTTTACAAAATGATCATTCTGACCTGTTGATTAAACCTAAAAAAATTAAAATAAACACTCAACCGTGATTAGCATATTATTTATGCAGTTTAAAGAAACAAATTGGAGATATTTTCTCATTGTAATTATGCATTATTCGTGTATTCATAGCACTATGAGTAACCGTAAAAGAGGGCATTAATAATAACATTGTAACTTTTGATTTATTTAATTTCTTTGTCCCCTTCAAGGAAAGTGCATTATAATGGCCAACTCATTGTCAACTTTAATGTACTCTGGTGACGCGAATTATAGGGCAAAAGAGCTAATTTACCCATTTGTGGTAAACTTCAAAGCTGATGATTGGAATAGCCAATACTCTAATTTACTGATGAATTTTCCTTAGGGGTGTATATTTAATGGATAACAATACACCTTAAGGAAAAATTGCTGCATTACATTCATTTATCAATTATAGTTTAATTTGATATTTTCTGACCATATTAACCATAAAACGTGAGAAGCCCCCTATCTTGAGTTCATTTTGATCCTTAGCCCAATGTGACTACAAAATGGGTAAATTGGAATACCTAGCACTGTATCCACCTAATTATATTCCCTTGAAACACACATTCTTATTAAGTTTTTAGAAAGAGGCCATTATGCCTGCTTTACAATATTGGATTTTTCTTTTTTACTTTTTTTGGACATTTTGACCCAAAATGTGATCATTGAAATGGCTAGCACTTTTTTACTTAAACATTGTCCCCTGGAAAGTAAATGAATTATGTCCCCTTAAGGTATTTTGAGAAAAGAGTGTTTAAACTATAGTCTGATTTTTTATTCGTGTCAGTTCATGCATATTGTCGAGGGTATGGTTTCACTTGGAGGGCCGGTGTGTGGATACCGAAATTTAAAACGCCGAAAATATAGTGGAGTAGATAAATTATTAAGCGTAAATGTTCTTTTATTGCATATTAAAGCTCCAAAATTTGGTATAACTAATTCAAAGTTAATTTAAATTTCCTGATCCCCTTTGAGTTAAATCAGTAAATGGAATGTTTGATAATCATCATGTTTGTCCTATGTGAAGGTGCAAGAATTTGCTAAATTAAATCAACTTAAAGGGCTTTGCCTGTATGATTTATCTGGTAGTTTTGCCACTACATCCGTGTAATTCAATCTATCCGACATCACTTTCACTTGAAGAGGGTGTGGCGATCAATAAGCTCTTCTATTTATACACATACATGCCATACAACACATGTTTCGTATGTTCATCAATAGGTTACTGGTTCACATCAATGAACGGATTTAAATCTTATGAATGGCAATCGATCTTAAGGTGATGCCCTGCAAGAATGTCGGCCTCAATCCACGCCACACAAAAGTGGCATTGATTTTCCTGGATAAAAGTGCAACCTCTCAACACGAATAGAATCGTCGAAAACTTTTAATGAACTGACACAAATAAAAAATCGCACTATAATGTATTAGTTTTGGATAAATTTGAACTTGTTCTGGCCATTTTGACCCTACAAAGTGTCAACTAAAATGACTAGCACTCTATTCAATTAATTTTAGTTCTTTGGGAAGTAAACTGTACGTGTTCCCATTAAAATCGTTGAGAAAGGAAGGCATTATGACTCATTTATGGATTTTGGACAATTTTGCTGTTTTTTGGCCAATTTTGACCTCAGAATATGTAAATTGGAATGGCTAGCACTCAATCCGGTCATTTGTGCTCCCTTGGGATGTACATCCACGTGTTCTGATAATTTTTTTGAGAAAAGATGGCAATATGATTGATTTACCTATTTTTGGACCATTTTGGCCATTTTTTACCCTAAAATTAAAAAATTAAAATGGCCAACACCCCATACGCTATTGTATGTCCCGTCAGGATGGGAATCCACATGGTTGGATGTTTGTAACAAATTACGCCGTCAAAACTTTTTCTGAGCACTTTTTGCCTCAATGGCCGGCCGTCTAAAATTGTCCTTTATGTGAGGTGTTTCCAAAGAAGTATCGTATGTTTTCATCAGTTTCCAGAAAAAATAATGTGTTTTTTAATATACTTCCGGTAATTATCATTACTTGTTTACCAAAGTTAATAGTAATTGAAAGAAAACTGTCAGAAAACTTGTTTTAGTGTCTAGAGTATTTATTTAAGTGCTTTTTAAAGTGAGTTGGGTATAAATAGAAATCAAACAATTTCTTTTCAGACCCATCAAAATGGCAGGTTTTTACAAAAATATTCCAATTTTGTTGTGATCCCTATTAAAAAGGCACGCATCCCAGCTTTTTCATGCATCCCCAATTTCTGAAGAAAATGGTATCCCCTCGGACAAAACTACACTCACTTCACCAGCTCATTATCTGTTTACGTTTGTAAATTTTAAAACCATAATTATTTACGACAGGTGAATAAGGTGTTACATTATTTCAACGAACTCATTCTTTTCCCGCCTTTTTAGAGAGCATTCACCTACAATCATAATAATTATCTTGTTTAAGAACTATTATAAATGCATTTAGAGTAATTCATCATTTCGAAGAACAAAGGGCAATATAAAGATATGATCCAAACAGTGACGTAATCAGCGGGGGAAGGGCAACCCCAATCATTGGAGAATGTGTGTTTTGCCCCTCCCCTCCCCCTCCCCCATGCGCTTTCCCTCCCTGCCTGCTCCTTCCCCAAACGAAATAGTCTGGTATGACAACCACTGGATAAAAAGGATCTCAAAAGGTTCCCGCTGAACAATTTTGGTTGCGTATTTTTCAAGATATGGTCCACTGAACAATAAGTTCAGCAAACCACCTTGGACAGCGGAGCATCATTTTTTTAAGGCTCGTCACACGCCGATTTTTTTGCTAGACAAAACACTTCCAGACTGCTCAGACTGGTGCCGATTGGCCAATTTTCGAAAATCGTGAAGCAGTTTTTTTTTTTCTTTTTCATATGTAGTTTTGGGGCAAGTCTGGGACTTGTTCTGTACAATCTTCTTTATCTTACGATTATTTGTCTCGATTAACGCTTCCAGACTGTTCAAAACGGTGCCGATTGGGCAGTTTTAGAAAATCGGTGAGTTAATTTTCATTTTTTCAGTGTATTTTTTTGGGCCAAGTCTGGGAGTGGTCCTGCTACCGTTTTTCTGCAGGCTTGTGTGGTCGGAAGCAACGTTGGCCAATTTGAAAAAAAACGGGCCCCCACAATTTTTTATTGCAAGCATAAAAAAAATTGTGGCGGGTTTGGAATTGGGAAGGTCCCGTTACAGCAACATATCACACCGCTTGCGCTTTTGTGTTAAGGTTTTGCGATGATTGGGAACTGAACAAGTGCCAATGCTTGATCTTGGTGATTTTCTGATGCTGTCGCCTACTTCTAGGCGATTGAGCCGAACTTGTTCTTGGTACAGGCTCAGTCACACAGCCACTTTTTTTTTGCAAAAAAAAAAACCACTTCAGACTGTTCCAGACTGGTGCCGTTGGCTTATTTTTGAAATCGTGACAGTTTTATTTCTTTTTCATGGGTAGTTTTGGCAAGGTCTTGGGATGGTGCCTTTTCTCTGAGACGTCTGTAGTCTTACCCATGTATTTGCTAAAAAACCCGCGTCCAGACTGCTCAAGTCTGGTGCCGATTGGCAATTTTTTTTCGAAAAATGTTTTTTTGATATTTTTCTTTTTCAGGTGTAGTTTTGGCCAAGTCTGGGACTGTCCTGTACAGTCCTGTACAGTCTTCTGCAGATTTGTTTGGTCGGGAGCACGTGGCAAATGTGAAAAACCGCCACGATTTTTTCTTGCAGCTTAAAGAAATTGTGGCGGTTTTGGAATCGGCAAGGTCGGCTTGAACACTGAGCGGTTGGAAGAGGTAGCCCGATCAGGTTGTGCTCATCATAAGTTGTTGTGTGCAGTGGAAAGTGGTCGGCAATGAGTCCTGCTCCAGCCGGAGATAAAATGCACGCCAACTGGACTTTGAATCGCTGCGACTAAACTCAAACTTCGGCGCCTACATAGATAAGTCGCCGACCTTGCAAGTCTGACAGCACTTTTTGCTGTCGTGCTAAGGCCTGCGACTGATTGAGAACTAACTAAACAAGTGAATTCTTGTCGCCTACTCTGCTCGCGATTGAGCCATCTCTTGTCTTGTAACTTGAACAAGACTGCAGCCGACTTGGGAAAAAGTGTGGTCTTGTGTAGTTTGGGAGAGGTGGGTCGTGTCGCGTTATCTTCATGTGACGGGACCTTTCTTGGCGCAACAACTCGGGCCGACCAATCGACGAGCAGTCGTGACAGCGACATGTCACACTTGTGCCGTCGTTTCACATCAAGGTCGGCGACTACTCGGGACTGATAAGTGAAAGAAAGTGGCGTCGCCAATTAAACATGCTGGATCTTTGTTGATTCCATGATGCCTGTCGCCTACCTCGTCGTTTCAGTATCCCTTGTTCTCTTTGACGGACGATGATAAAATTCGCAGACTAATCACATCCCTGGTCTGATAAAATGGTATTTTGCAAGTTTTTACACAAGACTGTCAACCGATTTGGAAAAAAAATGCGGTCTGTGTGTCCGGGAAAGAGGTTGGGGTCGGGAGCTGTCTTCTGCGTGACCGTACCTTAAATTATTCATGAAATCGCCACTGCCCAAATCGAGCACTGTCCCTCCCCCCCACCTGACACAATCCAGAAAAACTGGTATTTAGCACACTGCAACACTGCATGCTATGCTTTCAGATTTGAAAGCCCGTTGCCAAAACAACTGTTGTTGTACTTATCATTCCATCATGTGTGGTCGGGAACACGTGGCAAATTTTGAAGAAAAAAAAAAAAAACGCCACGATTTTTTTTCTTGCAGCGTAAGGTATGTCCCCACAGAAGACAGGTCCCGACCCAACCACTTCTTGACTACACACGACCGCATTTTCTTTTTCTTTTTTCTTTCAAAATCGGTACAGTCTGTTCAAACTTGCAAATGTTACCATTTTTTATCCCGACCATGGAATGATTATGCTGCGAGTATTCCCGCCATCAACCGAGACAAGGATGCTGAAACGCCGATCAGTAGGCGAAGCCTCATGGAAGCAACAAGATCCAGCAGGTTTTAATTGCGCCGCCACTTTTGCAGTCCCCGATTAGTCGTGCCGACCTTGAAACGACGCACCTGTTGTGAACTGTCCCTTTCAGACTGCTCGTCGATTGGTCGCCAAGTTGTTGACGCCAAGAAAGGTCCCGTCACATAAGACAACTCGCGACGCTACCCAACCTCTTCTCCAACGACACAAGACCAACATTTCTTTCACCGGCTGGCAGTCTTGGTCAAATTACAAGACAAGATGCCTCATCGCCGAGCAGTGGCGATCAAGCTTGCCACGTGTTCAGTTTCTCAACCTCAGTCTGCAGACCTTAAGACGACAGCACAAGTTCTGTCAAGACTGCTGGTCGCGACTTATCTTCTGTAGTCGCCGAGTTTTATCGCCGATTCAACATGTCCATTTGGCTTGCATTTTATCTCCCTTGGAGCAATCTCATTGCCGACCACTTTCCAACTGCACACAACCACTTATGGATGCGCACTCACTGATCGACTTACCTCTTTCCAAACCGTCATGTGTTCAGCCCGACCTTCCGATTCCAAACACGCCAACGATTTTTTTTTAAGCGCCGAAAAATCGTGGCGGTTTTTCAAATTTGCCACTTGCTCCCGACCACACAAATCTGCAGAAGACTGTACAGGACGGTTCCCAGACTTGCCACTACACCTGAATGCGAACCACTACTCACATTTCGAAAAATTGCCAATCCGCCCCAGTCTTGAAGCATCTGAAGCGGTTTTCTAGCAAATAATGGGTAAGACTAAAGACGCCGGCACAGAAAACCCAGGCACAGACCTTGCCAGAACTACACATTTAAAAAGAAAAACTGCTCATGATTTTCGAAAATTGGCCATCGTCACCAGTCTGGAGCAGTCTGGAATTGGTTTTCTACAAAAAATCGCTGTGTGACTGACTTTAAAAAATCGTGGTTTTGGAATCGGAAGGTCGGCTTGACACAGTAGCGTTTTGGAAGCGGTATAGGTGTGTGCGCATCATGAGTGGTTGTGTGCATGGTCAAAGTGGTCCGGCACATGATGTCTGGCTCCAAGCGGGAGAGAAAATGCATGCCAACTGACATGTTTTAATCTGCGACTAAACTCGGCGACTACAGAAGATAAGTGCGCCGATTGCAGTCTTGAAAGGCAACTTTTGCTGTCGTTCTACTGCCTGGCGACTGAATTGAGAACTGAACAGAGTGACATTCTGATCGCTACTGCTCGGCGATTGAGCATCTCTTGTCTTGTAACTTGAACAAGACTGCATCGACTGTGGAAGAATGGTGGTCTTGTGTAGTTGGGAAGAGGTTTGGGTTCGCGTCGCGGTTATCTTCATGTGACGGGGGGGACCTTTCTTCTGGGTGCGTCCAACAACTTCGTCGACCAATCGACGAGCAGTCGTGGACAAGCGACAATTCAAAGTTGTCCGCTCGTTTTCGAAGTCGGTGACTAATCGGGGACTGAAGAAGTGGCGTCGCCACTTAAACATGCTGGATCTTGTTGATTCCCTGATGCTGTCGCCTACGCTCGCTTTTCAGTATCCCTTGTCTCGTTGATCGACGAGGATAATCGCAAGACTAAAATCATCCCTGGTCTGTGGAAAAACTGGTAAATTTTGGCAAGTTTTTGAACAAGACCTGTACTGATTTTGAAAAAAATGCGGTCTTGTGTAGTCGGGAATAGTTTGGGTCGGGAGCTGTCTCTTCTGGCGTGCCCGTACCTTAATTAGGCATTGAAAAATACGCCAATAGCCCAAATCGACGAGCATTGTCCTCCCCCCCCCACCCCCCTTACACAAGACGAAAACTGTATTTATCACAACTACTGCCAAAATCAGCAAAACTGCCACGCTATGATTTTCAATTTTGAAAAGCAAGCCCGGTTGCCAAACACGTAATTTGTACTTAATCATTCCATCATGAAATAACCCCATGGACAAAGTCTGCAGATTGTGCTAAAAAAAACCGTTTTTCTGCCTTGTGCCCTAGTCAGAGGCACTTAAAAAAATAAGGCCTAATAACATTAAAGCCTATTTCAGTTTCCACCTTTTCCCCGGTGGGGGTGGTGGGTGGGGGGGGGGGGGCACTCAAATTTGTTTTTTGGTTTTTCTAAACTTTTTTTGCATATCAATGAACCCCTTTTTTGTGCCTGCTGTCTTACCTTTACCCAATAACCACCAAACCCCCTTTTTAACATCTTTTCACTGGTTTCCATAAAAAGTAATCCATTTTTAAATATTTTAAACATCCAAATCAAAGAGAATTGCACAACGCTAACTACGTACTCTCGCACATGTTTACATTTTATAATTTCATTTCATGGCAATTTAACTCTGGAAAGACGCACTTCCGATTTAATGCAGTTTTACCATCAACATTGGCACCCTCAATGGCCCACTTCTTAAACTTACACACTGAAATGACACCCTTCTATTCCGTCTGTTATTTGATTGACCCCTTATTTTTGGTACATATTTTACCTGATAGGCCCTTACTTTTCACCTGATGGCCTCGAGACACCTAACCGTCACTTCAGAATAGGCTGGCCCCCCAGAACCTTTTTTTTTTTTATACTGGAAGATCATGAACCCTTGATTTCGAAAGTTTTTCATAAGCAATCAGGCTCTTTTGTTATCACGGTTAACAGAGCGTTAACTAAAATGTGGCTGCCCTCAACTTGAAGCCCGACTGGAGTCAAGAACTTATTTGACTTGTCAAATTAGAACTTATAGTTTCTGCAAAATAATTAGTAGTGCTTCTTTTTACGCGTACTGATGCTCCATTGTTTCAAAGTGATCACCATCCATGTGCAAATAATTTTTCACCCACGTTGGCGCTTTACTTACTTCACTAGCCTCTTAAAAATCAGGTAGTAACCCCTTTAAATTATTTAGCGTTAGTGATAAGGTTTCTCAACATTTTTAATTAATAAAAATCAAACAATTTTTAAATACCTATCCGACCTTTAAAATGTGGACCATTGAACTTTTCCTCTCTGGAAGATGTGCATACTTGTATCGTATCGTACTTAAAAAAGCTATTTTATTATCATAAAATGGTTAGTGTCCCTTTAATAAAAAAAAAACAAAGAATTTCCACTCATGCAATTTCACCACTTTCCATCTTCATTTTCATTATTTTTCACATCATTTCATTTTCATCATCATCACCACCTTTCCACCATCATTATCACTTTTGCATGCAGCAGATTTGGACTCAGCACCCTCGAATTGCCTAAAACCCTCTCAACCCTCAGAATCTTTTTAATAGTGTATCTTTGAAGTAGGGTTCACACAATTCAACCTTATTCTGAGCCTTTTAGGCTTTATGATCCCCTAAGTATTAATTATCAAGGTTAGGGTTTTGGATTTTGCCTATTTTGAATGAAGCCCAGTTCAACGTTAAACAAGATGGGGCCACGGCCACAGGTCTTTGGAAGCCCATTTCAAAAGCCATGCCTTTAGTGTTTATAATTGTCCATAATCTACAGATTTGACGTTTAAAAAAATCAAACAAATTGTTGCATTGGGACCACTTCAGTTCCCAACCCTTGATCTAACAGTAAAACCTTTTTTGTTTGTGGAACACCAAATTTTTAGGAAACTGGGTATTTTTCAAGAATATTAGAAAATGAGTGCAAAATTGTAAATTTTGGTACTTTTTCAGCAAAAAAAAACCCTGACTTCGACCCATCCAGGCGAAGGCTTGGTTGTATGGTTTTTAGGTTTGGGTTTAGCTAACTTTAGTGCTAGGGGTAGTGGTATAGAGTGTAGGTGATGACCATTGTTTTCATGATGTGCCTAAAAAACATCCCCTTGGAATTTTGTGTATACAGTTTGTTGAAGTTTATGCCTATAAATCCCATGCATGGAGGAAGCAGATTTTTTTTTTCTGACACTGAATACCTGATACTCAAAACAAGTTTTTTGGCAGAGTTCATTATAAGGGAGTGATTTTAGCACAATTTTTGGATAGTTCAAAAGATAACCTCAAAGAAAACATGATTCCAACACTTCAGTTGATTTTGGCAGGTGTATTTTTGCATGCTGTGAGTAGATTTTCGTATCATTATGCCATATAGGCCACTAGCCTGTCCATTTACAGACAGAAGCATCAACATTTTGAATTTCTTAGAAAATTTGAGTGTAAGGCGACGAAAATAAAAAACCCTGTTTTACGGGCCCGACCGACCCTGATTTATCAGTTTTGCAGATTTTTTTTTTTTAGTTTTTCCAAAAATCATGTAAAATCAGCCTGTTTTTAGCCCAAATTTATCAATTTTGGCAATTTTTTTTAGAAATTTTTTTGTTAAAAAATTTGATTTTTTCTCTTGATTTTTCAGATTTTTGGGCTATTTTAGGCCAATTTTGAGCTCCAGAAAAGAAAAAAATTAAAAAAAGAAAAAATTCGCCCGACCGACCGACCCTACTTGAAAGGTCCGCTCGCCCGTAAAACAGGGTTTTCTTTTTTCGTCGCCTAACCTTGGAATTATATTCTGTATTTAGCCCTTAACCTCTTGCAGATTACTATAGCCACATGGATATCTAATTTTTTGTCCAAAAAAAAATCAAAATTACACATTTTCATGACCATATTTAGAATCGGCATGAAAAATGCAGTCAAATGAGTCCAATCCAGCCTAGTCTTAGGTCAGTGATATTTTGAGATGGCCTCCCAAAAGACAGGGTCGTTATTGGGGAAAAGCCAAGCCATTCAAAAACCACTGCCTAATGTGTTATAACCCCATAGAGAATCTGAATTAGTGTAAAGCAGGGGGTTCAATTATTTTAGTGAGGGCCAGAGAATGCCGACATACTTGAAAGTCCCTACTTGAGGGCAAAATACACCACATTTTTTTATGTTTTCCTTATATATTTGAGCCAGTCGAGGGCCCAAAAATCAGGGTTGGGGGCCAGATTTGGCCGCGGGCTCACCTATTGAGAACCCTGTTTTTTGTAAACGGGTTAGGGCTAGTGGGTTATGTTGAAAAATTTTCATACTCTGATTTAAAAATGGGAAAAACGATGCTGAATTGCAATGATTTTAGTGATTTATAGGAGCAGGGTCTAAGAAAATTAGTTGGTATTTTTAGTTTGTTGCTAAAAAACTACAATTGACAAAAAGTGGGTACTTTTTTTTTGATTGCTGAAAAACTTAACCAACCTAAACATTACTTTTACAGTGTAATTAATATTAGGTTTCTCATAAGGTGGTGGTAGTTGGATTGAAGTGGGGGATTGACTGGAAGTAGGAATGCATGGAAGTGGCAATAAATGTTTTATTTGCTAGGGGGGTGCATTATGAAGTTTGTTTAAAATGGTCTACCATGAGGTGAGCATGTAAATCACTTTATGGAAGGGCTCTTAAAATAAAAAGAGCACATACAAACTTATGGAATTTGATTGGCATTTTTGGAAGGGTTGAACCTTACAAGTGACATGTTTTTTTTGGCAATAAACTGTACTTTAGTTACTCTCTTAAGAAATATATCATCAATACAAAAAATGAGATATTAATTAGACAGAATTGGGTAAATTGGGTCAGTTGGTGGCTGTTCTAAATGAATAATGCGATAATGAATACGTAAACCTACCAATATTATGGGATGTTTGGATGTTATCGTTAAAATGAAAAAGTTAAGTGTAAAACAAGAGAAAAGAGGAAATAACAAAAGAAAACCAGAGGACTGGGTTTGAGTACTGTGTATTTGTTTTGTCTTTATTTAATAAATGCTCGCAGCTTTATCCAGGAGTTCCTAACATAATGAAAGAAAAGAAGAAAACCAGCTGAAGAAACTATTGGACCAATCATGTTTAATGGAATATTAATTGTTGGTCTGGGGACCTAATCAGATTATGTAATGACAAGCCAGCATCAGGCCACAAGACTTGACCCAAGTCTAAGCAAGTCGTCTAAGTTGTGGTTATAATGGCTTTGTGTAATCACTTTTAGTTTTTTTCATCGTGATGGTAGAATTAAGAATTAGCTTATTTGTTGTCGGAATTGCCCAGGTGCAATTAGGGACACAAAACCGACGACCTTGGACTTGCAGATGTGCAATTGTTTTTTTCCCCTGGTGAAAAATGGCCGAGCGTTGGCTGAGTCCGCGAAAAGTCCGTCTGATAGGGAAATGGACGCTTGGAGAAGCATATTGATTTGCTTGAGGCAAAGCAAAGGTCCAGCTTTTAAGTCGCGTGGCGAAGAATAGACTTAATTTATCTTGATTGGGAACAAAAACTTTTGCCCCGTTTCTGGATTTCTTGTTATTGTAGTCGCTAGGTGATTTAATTTGGGCGCAACAGAGGGGTATTGCGACTAAGAAAGGATGTGTTTTTTTTTTGCTGGGGATTTGAATTGGGAGCGGTTCTGGGGAGAGCAGTTCAAGAGGCATTACTCATATGGCTTGTTGCGTGTTTACACAACATGTTGCGGTTGAGCTAAATGTATTGTTTGTGTGTTGTGTCTGGTGCATTTGTGTGGGTTTGTTGCATTTGTGTGTTTGTGTGCATTTGTGTGTTGTTTGTGTGCATTTGTGTTTGTGTGCATTTTGTGGTGTTTGTGTGTGTTTGTGTGCATTTGTGTGTGTTTGTGTGCATTTGTGTGTGTTTGTTGTACATTGTTGCAGGTGTGTGTGTGTGCATATTGTGTGTGTGTTTGTGTGTATACATCTTATAGGTGTGCAACTCTGTGGTATTAACACTGCTCTTTTTGTGCATAGTTCAATTACTACATAGTGGGAAATTTTTGCAGGGTTTAATTTTTGCACTTTTCACGTTCATGCAGCTAACCGCAAATTTTAAACACCATGAAAAATGTTATTTTTACATTGACTTTAATATGTTTAAACTTGAATGCTTTAATATAAAACCCACTGAAATGTCCAAAACTGGTGAAATCGTGAAAAATTAACCCCGCGAAAATATGCCGCAATAAATAACCAAGAAAATATAATTGCAAAATTTTCAGTTGATCTTGATGGTGTGTTTTCACATCATAAGCAGGTGTTTTTATCAGAATGCCCATAATAGGCCCAGTGTTATAATATCCATCCATTTTATGATCCAAAATCATAAAAGACTGAATTTTTGTTCTGTGGAGAAGATAAAATCTGCAGATACAGTTATGATGTGGTGTATCAAAACCAGGCTGAATTAGGCAGGAGATGGAATATGTGTTCATTGTAAAATATCAAAACAGTCTCTTCGCTTCGCATTGCTTTTTATATCAGCTCAATTGATAATTGCTAACTAAAGTTACAGAATTTTTGGAAATTTATTTTCCAAAATAGTTCAAATGAGAAAAAGGACATAAAATAAAGACAATACAATGACATATAAAAGGTAATATAAGAAAGTCTGTCAAAAATATTCTTTACCAATGGGATTTTTTACTTCAAATTTTCCAGCAGCATGTTTTAACATACCTAGACTCACAATTGTAAAAAAACCCTCAATTTTGACAAAAAATCACCCCCTCCCTCATTTTTGGCCTCTCTCTTCATTTAGAACCTTGTCCATTTCTGTCCTGGTTTTAATGTATACCATGTCACAATAAGCATCGTAAGTCTTGGCAAACTGTTAAGATATATTTATCTAAATTTTTGGCTCCAATTACCACTGTTGTTGTGCTGATGTGCAAAATTGAGATATTGTCACATTTGGCCTACTGGAGCACAAAACTAAAACATTAGCCTTGCGCCCACTTCTTAAACCTAACCCAAGACCTCCTCCAGAAGCATGATCTAAGCCTAACCCTACCCTAGCTTAGGTGCTCCCAGGAGTATATTTGGTTCATAATTCCCAAATATGCATGAGAAGTCCAGTCCGGTGTTTATTTGGGCTATTTGAAAATACTGTAGCTTCAAGCTGCCTTATGTTGTGACCTATGCTGAAAACATATTCATGGTGAAAATGATTGGGGAAAACTGTTGCCCTATTTCCTAAAAGCATAACCAAGATTTGGAGTCTCTATGATGCTTGATATACTTCAAGTAAAACAAGTTTTGGCCATACCCACAGTGACTGGTGTTATATGGCCCTCCATTTTCTGATTAAAACTTTTAAAATATTATTTTCCTCATTTTTATTTGAGAAAAGATTTCCACGGGAAAAGCACTTTGTTTACTATAAAGAGAGAAAAGGGATCCCTAGAGTTGTTTTTTTTGCAACTGCACCTGTTAGATTGCACAATAGGGGAAGTGGGGAATTCCCCAAGGAGGCTTAAAAACTTAGAAACTTGTTTATTTTTTTGAGATCAAAATATTGGCAGAACCTGGGAATTCCCCCACAAGTTAAATATGAAGTGATGTAAATTCGGGTGATGAATTCCAATTGGTCAGCTAGTGTCAGGTTATGTTTTATGCAAGTAAAGAAATGATGTACTGAATTATTTGTTAAAAGGGGGAATCTACTGTTAGTAATTAAATACTATCACTGGAAGGACTCTCTCTCAGCATTGAAATCAGAGCTTAACTAGAGCTCTGGAGCTATACAGTTAATTATAGCTAGTTTTTAACGTCTAACAATAATGGTATATTTTGAGTTCGACATATATTGCCAGATTTCATTTTTGGGATGCCGCCGGAGCTTGATAGATAGATTGTCTGCTGTCGTCGTTTAAGCCAAAGACTTCATTTTTGGAATCAAAAGGGATTTCCATTTTTGTGGTCCTCTATGAGGACATAGCGACAACGTGATGGTGGTATAATTACCTTGATTTTATTATTATGGACCATTTTTGTCGTCGAAGGAAAAGCCCCGTCGCTTGAACTGCTGGACAATCTTACCTTCATGACTGAGAAGATTCCCCTTGGAATTATTACCTTACCTGAGATTTTGTATGAACTTTGTGCACTGTCATTTTGGAGTCTTCGCTGAGAGGACCATAGTCATCGTTGAACTGCAACACCCTCTTTTTGAACCATTAGTATCATTTATAAATTGTGTGTAATGTGTAATTTTTTGATTTCATGTATGTTATTGGGGACATACAAATTCTTGAACCAAAATCATTTAAAGATCATTAAAACTGTTTATTAATATATACTTCAGAATCACTTGTGCACAAGGCTTCATTTATATTTTGGGTTTTGAAAGGTATTTCTGACCTAGGCGTTCACGAACGTCATAACACGGGCCATTGCAGATAAACATTGTGCTCTGTGCATTGGCTGGATTTGAACTAGCAACCTTGTGTTCATAAACAATCCACTTAGGTTTTTCTGCGGGATAGAGTCCAGTGAAATGACAGGCCCTTTGTTACAAAAATCATCCTTAGTGCTTGGACCACCTGTGTATAGACGTGTTAAAATAATGAAGAGGACAGAATGGTTGAATATCGCTAAGTTTGGCCTAAAAATTCTGGAACTTCACATTGGGTGGTTCACGTAACCAAATTTACAGGATTTTTTTTGTTTATATTCCTCCAGGAATCTACTAGTTTTGGGACAATGACTGAAACTTGGGGAATAGTAGTGCATGTAACTTTTGAACCATTCAAGTAAATATTGACAATGTTGTACCTCAAGGAGCTACACAAACAGTTGTCACATTATCCTCTAAGATCAGTTTTGTTTGAGGACACTAGTCGGTCAGGTGGCCATTGTAACTGGGACCAGGTCACCAAAGAGAAAAATAATCTTGACAAACTAGTTAATTATATCTCCAGACAGGGTATTGAAATCTAGATAATACTGACGACAAGTCGGAATAATGTAAGTGGTTTTTCGCTATCTAGGCTCCGAGACAGAGACACTTTTCTTCAATTTCTAGCGAGCGAGCCTTTGGGGGGAGAAATATGGGCAATTTTGATGCAATCATGATGACTTGAGAGAACGAGAGTGTGTGGTGAGAGACAGAAAAGAGAAAAGAGATAGCAATTTATCGTTTCAGAGACAGACAAATATAAGTGAAAAGTGCATTTGGGTGCATGCATTTGGCTCAACAGGGTTTTTGGCTATTAGTCTATTCAATCTATAAGATGAGACTTATTTTGGACTTATTAGACTGATGTTGCTCTGCTGCCTCAAAATTGTTAAGTTCACAGAGACTTTTTTCAGTGGACACATATGTGTATGACATTAACAATATGGTAAGGCAACTGTTTCTTTAAGATGGTTTTACATGTAATTTTGTGGACTTGTATATCTACAATTTTTGACCAATATTACTGACAAAATTCTGATCATCCATTCATAAGGACAGAATTCTAGTACGATGTATGCAGGCCAAACCTGGTGTTTCTTACCTGAATGGCCATACTTGAGTAGACAAAACCAGCTGGGAGTTCCAAACCTTAACCCTAACCTTGATTCTACCCCTATCCCTAACCTTGAGCTTAACTCTAATCCTATCTCTAACTCTATCTCTAACACTATATCCCTAAACGAACCTTACCTTTAACTCTAACCCTCAACCACAGCTCTATATGCTCACCCAGAGGAAAACAGTTATTGGAGTTGTACATATATGTGAATCAATGTGAGGACCATATGAACTCTGGGTATCGTAAATCATCCCAAGAACAAGGGGGATGGTTTCCTCAATACACTGTAAATGGAAGTTGTTGAACTATGCCCTGGGATTGAGACTTTAGCATAGCCCTAAACCTAGCCTTGGGTGTAACTTGAAAATACCAGCATGATACTAATACAACATAGCTACTCAAAGTATGATGAACCTCTCTCACTTCCCCCTCTCCCCTCTTCATTTCTTCTTCTTCCTCCTCTCTCTCTCCTGCTCCCCTCGCTTCCCCCAGTCTTTCCCTTTCCCTCTCCTCCCTCCCACATTCCTGCCCTACAAGTAGGCAGTTCAGTGAAAAATAAGGTTCTGCCATACTGGATTTTAAAATTATTGTATGGGAAAGAGAGACTCTTCAGCAATCAGAAACACTTCGGAATTTTGAAAATCGGACACTCCGTTGCAAAGTTATTCATGTGTTGTACTCGTACATAACAGTCAATTGGAGACCAAGTGTCAAAGGTCAAGTCTTTTATTTATTTATTTTGCCATGGCACGTGGTACTTGTCATCTTTCACCACAAAAAATATGTACACAATCTTAACGATAAAGGTATACACTGAGTTTTTGAGGTATGTCCTGATATATGTACCTAAAAGATTACATAATATGCACGCATTTGACTCGCCATTTTACCAACTAATTTTAATCATTTTTGAGGAAAAATTTTTAAATTGTGTTTTGCATGAAAAGGAAAAAAACTATTCTAATATAGATGTACTTTAAGAGAAATTTACACAATATTCTGCAACACTTTTCTTTAATACACTCACAGAATATTGCAGTCTATTCGATAGTCTTACTTTACCATAATTAGCATTTTTGACCAAAAATGAAGCAAAATTTGTATTTTTTAAATCACAATTACAAACAATCTGAAAATTTCAGGTTTTTTCTATAAGCATAAACAATCATAATTATGAACCAAATGAGCAAAATATGCCTCCCTTAAATTGGCCTAATGAACATATTTGTAACCAAAATGTGCCAAAAGATAAGAGTTTTGTGATTATTGCATTTTGTGAGATGTTTACAAGCTAGCGGTCTGAAATTTTCTGGATTTCCCCTTCAACGCTTTACCAACACAAATATGAGAGAGGAGTTGAATCAAATGTGGAATAGGCCTAATTTGCATATTGTGGCAAAAAGTGGGCATAATTTGAGATTTTTAAGGAAATTTTGCATTTTGTGGGAAGCTTACAGTATCAATCTGTGTTTTCATTGTGTTCTTCAAACCTGTACAAACAGACACTTGTACACCAATGATTGAAAATATATTTCAGACCTAATTACATATTTTTGTCAAAATGAGCAAAATGTATATAAGGTCTGTTAAGACCCCGTTTTCAGCATCATTGTCCACCAAAGCCGCCATTTTTAAAGGGTTTACCACTCTCACCCCACCAAGACCCCTATTTTTTTGGGGGGGGGTGAGACTTTTGAAAAAATCTTCACCCAAATAACCATAGTTTTTGAAAAATGACATTTTTGATTAATTTAGCAAATTGTCGTCCAAAATCACCCCTATGTATGGGCAATTTGGCTGTCTCTCACCAAAGACCTCATTTTGTTACATGTCACCAAATTGCCTCTGGCGTCTGAGATTGCTAGCCTTAAACCCCCTAATGGATTTTTATATTGGAGTGCATCCCCCTCCCCCCCCATCGTGAAAATGTTAAAATTATACTAAGGGCGGGGTCATTATGTACGCCAGGGAAATGGGGGAATTGAGGGGAATGCGAAAAAATTGTAAGCGAGAGAGTGGAATATGGATTTTTTTCACTAACAGAAGCGAGGGGAACAATGAACTTTCAAGGGGAATGTTAGATTTATTTAACGGAAGCGGACGGGTGATGCGACATTTTTCGCACGACTGAGACATTGATGAAATCCTGCATTCCCCTGGTGTAAATAATGCCGTTGCCTAATGTAATAACTAATTCTTCAAGAAGCAATTGAGGGCCTGCTATAAAGGCCGGTCTAATCAAACTAGTGTTGAAATTTCGGAGGATTTAGAATGAAATACATTTGGTTTTAATGCTTCATTCTACACGAGTCCATCACCTCGCCTATGAAAAGTAGTACGTAATTCATATTTCACTGAGATACAAACTATGTTTGGATCTTTAAATTCACACTGTCAAAAACGCACAGCACCGCCACGTGAGCACCAAATACGCATTATCGGGTTGCCATTTCAAGTTGGCTATGCCATGGTTTCTTGGTGGCACTTATTATGCATTGCTCATATTAGTCTTCATTTCGGAGAGATGTTAGCGATCAAATTGGCTTTGTAAAAAAAATACAAAAATTCTTTGACAAATATGGAATCTAGACATCTTGTGATTTCTGGAAATATTTTCGTTGTGAGAAAAAAAATCTTGAATTTTTCAAAAATCCATAACTCAGGACCACGGAATCGATAACAATTAACAAACGCCAGTGTAGCTTGTCTCAGAACTTTCCAAAAACCCACATATGAAGGCCTGTAACTAGGCGCAACGCTCCGAGTTAAACAGTTCGTCAGTCACTGTTTGTCAACTTAAATGCTAAACTCATCAAAATTGGTGCCATGCGGCGTGTCTATGTTTACCATGCATTTCCAATGGGGCGTTAAAAGGTGCCGGAAATTGCTTCATTGTGAGATTGAATTATCAAGGTATCTCATGCGATATCTACCAACCTACATCCTCTGTTTCAATCCGTTTAGAATATTAGAGGAAGATATGCTGCAAAAACATATTTGCGCGGGATGACATGGATAGCATTAGTTGAATTAAATGATGATTTTGTAGATGTGTTGCTCTCTCACACCACACACACAGAAGTTCAGTGCAGTAGATCGTTCACCGATGACGTAATAGGTAACTGAACTGCCTTACTACAAGTTATAATAGGATCATGTTTAGGTTAAAGTCAACAAAGAATGACCTCATGTGAGGTCACAAAGATCACTCTGTTGTTATTTAGGATTCATCTTACCTTATTTATTTGCTGAGTTTTTCTGCACCATGTATGATACATCACTGTGTGTTTGGTGGTAAAATGCATTTATTGTCCAATTGTGACTAAACCAAATTAGGTGTGCTGGTCTGAACAGACTTAGACAGTTTGAGGAGCAGTCAAGCTGTGTTTGGCGACCTGGTCAATTGACGTTCAGGTATCCCTCAAAATTGGGTTTGCATTCCGAAAACTTTGTCATTGCATTGAGCGGAGATGAACTAATAAAAAAGGAGACCAAATTGACCAGTCAGGAAAAGGCCCGGCCACGACTGAGAGGGCAAAAAAACGTGCAAGGAGGGAAATCTCTGTTGAGAAGACTTACTGCTTTTATTGCCTCCCCAAATGTCAATGGTTCATCACGCTGACTTGCTCTTTATTATTGTCATTAGAATCTTATGGCATGTGATATGTTATTAGAGGAACCAATTCCAATTTTAACAGGGACAAGGTGGTTCCTAGGGACTTGCAAAACTACATTTGCAGTTGACGACTAATGAAGGACTTTTTCCGACTCTGTTTTTCGTTTTATGTGTAAACTTTTGGATTTGCATCTTTTCATGAAATAAACTAGTGAAATGGAAATCCATTGCCCTGTTATATTAGATATATTGGTGTGGGGCCGTAGAGACCCCCCTTGTCCACCAATGAGAGTGTCATTAAAAAATGTTGATAATTAAACAAGTAATTAAGAAATTTATAAGTTAAGTAGTTACATCTTCATGTCATCAAACAATAGAATAAGAATATAAAATTCAGTTAACCCTTTGTTTCCTGATAGTGATTACTTTGCTTTTGCCAATCTCCATATGCCACTGTACAAACCAATGGACAGGAAAGTTTTAGGCAGACAATACACCTACCAAAAATATGAAAATTAAAAAATGACATTGTTGTTAATATGGGTAGAGTGGACCTTTTAGAACACATATTAACCCAATGTTTTTTATTCAAAAGTTATTTTGAGGAAATGAGGCCAGTAATTCGTGTCCCTTTTTCCAATTGAAATAATGTTTTCCCCCTTTTTTAGCGTTTTTTGTGGGAGTTTTTGATTAATTTATGCTTAATTGTTATTGTTTTATGACCCTGCAATGTGTGGTGAAATCTGTGCAAAAATTCCTTGGGAAAGTGGGTTTCTATCATTCCTACATCCATGCATGGAGGACTTCTTTGTGCAATGATCCAAAATAGATCATTTTCAGTGAGAAATTGAAAACAAAATGCTCACATCCAAAACATACTTTATAACCTTTATTTTCAAGGGTCACAAGACATAAAACTATTTGAAATCGATCATCCAATATCAAATGGTATACTGTCAATTTATGTCCGTTATGACTACGGTCATAATGCTCGGTTAACTCATTTGAAAAAAAGAGAAATAAATTGAAAACCTGCAGAGTAGCTATATGAATAGGCTTTAGGTGAGTCAATAGATACTTTTGCCTATGGGGATGATGGAAATGGATCATAGGAAGGTTGTTGATTGAAAATATGTTAAAAAAGTACACAAGCATTGTAAGTAGGCCGCATTGAAATGGTTGTCATCATGAAAGCATTTGTCTAAATAGGTAATAGTTTTGTAAATTCTTATAAGTATTTTTTTGGATAAGAAAAGAAAAAACATACGTTTGCCTAAAACACACTACTATCGCTCTCTAACTGGCAGTGGGCGGGCACTTTCGACAGTTTTTTTAGATTTTGTAATGGCCAACTTTATGGCCTGTAAACTGTCGTCGTTTGTGTAATTACCAGATATTAAGTAAGTGAGAATGTCGCCGTTAACTGAACCAAGTGGCATATGTGATTTTTTTGGTAGATAGATCTGGATAGATGCACAGTAAAATGCATCTGTATTAGAAATGGGTCATTTAATGAAACTCTTATTTTGTGTCAGGAGGTGAAGTAGCATTGCCAGAAATGAATGCCTAAGTTTTGTAATTACGTAGTTATATTTCACTGATTCTTTAAACATTTGATGGCAAAAAAACACTGTCCAGGTGTATCATGTGCAAAACACCTTGGTTATTGAAAATAAAGAGATGTTACAAACACCTTATCAAGAGGAAGAGAGATTCGTATGTTAATTTCGTTCTTATCTACTGAAGAGATTAACATTTGTATTTCTGTGTCAAGTACAAGACTGGTTATCTATTGATGGCAGTATTTGGTCTCATTTGTTATCAATGAAGCTTATTATTTAGTAGTGAGTAAACTTATATGCTGAAGATAACATTGTGTCTTCATAACATTTGTGTCTCATTTTGTGAGTGAAATACTGTTTAAGTACGGAAGGATGTGGTTGTATTATTTTGTTTAGAACAAACAAGTTCTTGTCTACTGAAGATAGCATATGTCTCATTTGTGAAGTACAAGCAATTTATCTGAAATAAATTTGTTGTTGTTATACTTTCATTTTGTGAGTACAAGCCACTTGTTGTATATGAAGAAGATAGAATTTGTGCCTCATTTTATGAGTCCAAGCACTGGTACTGAGGATAGCATTTTGTCTCATTTTGTGATTATAAGCGATTGTCTACTGAAGATTAGCAGTCTTATTGTGTTAGAAACAAGCCACTTGTCTTCTTGGAAGCGGGGGGGGGGGGGGGGTAGTATTAGACAAGACTTGTTCGATTTGGGCATTGGGGGGAATGTTTTTTCCATTGGGGAACTGTTATGTGCATATACTCTCTATGGCAGTCTCTGTCTCAGTTATATTACAAAATCATCCTCTTAAAACCTTAGTTCGATTCAGTAATCTCATAGCAGGTAGAACCTCGTGTGCCCGTACGGTTGCGTATATACACATTGGTTTTGCTGAAAATGATATAGATTAGGGTATGTAGAATAAGAATCTGTCGAGTGCCACTTCGGCATCTTGGCATTTGAGAAATCAAAGAGCGCTCGCCATTTAATGATTAATTATATATTCAACCCTATAGTATCAAAATATGGAGTTACTAGATAGAATTATGATCCAATGAACAAGTGCCATACACTTGTAACATTAATCATACTTCAAATTTAAATGGAGCCAAATCCAATAATTTTAAAATATGCCATTATTGCAAATTACTGCGATTTAAAAAAGAGACATGGAAGTAACCTAGGTTATGTTGGTAGACACAATAAATGTAGTTCTGATACTTTTAAAATGGTAACATGACGTCAATCAATATGGCCGCCAAAAACGGCACACATGCTTCAAAAAATACTTGACACAAATTTATAAGTATTATAAGCCTTCAAATCGAAATCGATGTGTCAATGAAATTAGAAATGTACCTTTGAATTTTAACCAATGTTACAAAATACATTTCAATTTGTTTTTCAGGTGCCAAAATCGAAATGAAAAACCAATTATGGTGCAAAAGTTGTCAAAATACTCCTAGAATTACATGTTTTTCACAATATATTTGCAGTCAATTCATAATTTGCACATTGTATTTATCGGGATTAACACTGGTATCACTTGGTTATGATCATAGATACATTTCTAATTGTTTCATTGAAACATAATTATACTTGATAATATTTAGAAATTGTGTCAAGTGTTTTGAAGAATTCACGTTTTTTGGCTGCCATATTGATTGACGTTTATGTTACAACATTTAAAAAGTATAATAAAGGACAATTATTGTCTAACACATAATCTAAGGACTTCGTTGTCAATTTTTTTAGCACAGGTATTTGCTGTATAGTGCATATTTAACATTATTAGATTGGCTTCATTTTGAATGTGAAGTATGACTTTAATGTTACAAGTGCCTTACACTAAGTTCATTGGATCTATAGTATATCTAGCAAACTCATAGTTTGATAATATAGGGTTGAATATCTAATATCATTTGGCGACGCATCGGGATTTTTTCAAAAGGCCCAAGGATGCCCAGGTGGCCACCGGAATCTTTATTCTACACACCCTAATCTATCATTCAGCAAAAAAAATGTTATATACTCAATTTTACGGTCAGGACATAACTTGGTCCATATCTACCCGACTATCATGATAATTTGGAGTCAATTATTGACTTCAAAATCGTCGGGGTTAGTGGATAACCCGCTGCAAAATGTGTATTTTCCCAAAGAAACGGTCATTAGATGTAAATTTTGGATCAGGCCTCTAGTCTTTAGTTCAAGTCCGTGTGTACCGTCGATATGCATAAGAGCGATCTCCTACCATTAAGTTTTGAAAATGAGTAGCACCCAGAAGTTTATGCCAGTGTTGCTGTTAGGTTGGCATTCCCTACCCCAGTTCTGAAGATAGTATTTTTTCTCATTTGTGATTACAAGCAATTGTCTACTGAGGATAGCATGTCGTCATTTTGTTAGACAAGCACTTGTCTCTGCCTATAGCGGTTTGTCTCATTGCTTTAGCAAATACCAACCTTGTTATCTACAGAAGATAGCATTGATCTTTTTGTGAGTGGTACATGTACTCGTTTGACTACGAAGTGCATTTTTGTTAGCCAGTACAAATCTATCTAATGAAGATAGCATTTGTATCTGATTTGTTGGGGCATATATAACTTGCCTTCGAAAAGAGATTGTCCCATGTGGTTGCAATAGATCTTAACCCGATATTGGATATTGGGACAATCGGATCGCGGCAAAATATGTTAGAGGCTGGCGATTCTCAGCCGATGTACTGGATGAATGAAGGGATGAGTATAATGGGATTTTTCCAGTTTTTAAGTAAAACATGAGGCAAGAATTGCTCAAAAAGGTAACCTCTGCCTCCGACATTCCTCATCGGAACAATACTACAAGCCAAATGTGGACTGCACATCTTTGTTGATTATCTCTCGACGCCAATTCCACGTAAAAAAATGTGACCTCGGCGACTTTAATAATCTGGGGCAATCATCGGATCGGCATAAACGGCCGATAACTACAAAAAAAAAATATATCGCCCTCGGAGCGTGCAAAGGAAATCCATCCTGGATCTGTTAATCTCTAGTTTAGCAAGTACAATTCGATCTACTACTGAGATACATTTGTATCTGATTTTGTTGGTGCATACATGCACTTGCTTCTTAAAGACAGCATTGTCCATTCTGTTAGTGAGTACGACTACTTATCTACTGAAGATTGTAAACATTGCTAGCTACTGAAGATAACAATGCTGTCTACTGAAGATAGTGCTTCAATACTTATGCCCAAGAGTTTAAATTCCTGGGATTACCTTGAGATCAACAGCTCCGTAACACAACCACATTCCTCTGCATATGAGAGAATGGCCTGGAGTGCTGAAAATTGCTCTCCCTGGACCATGTTAGGGAACGGTTTATAAGAGTTGTCCCATTGTTCACCTTAAAGGAGAACCCGTAAAAACGAATATATTACAATATACCCTATAAAATATTATTGACCACATATCAGTGGTGTCAGAGAAAAAACGGAATTATATAAACCCTACCATGAAATTAAAACCATCTAGTCTGCCATGTGCTATTTAAAAATCGCGCAGTGTATAACGTGTTATGCGGTACGACGGCACGTTTAATTCATACATGCCATAAGGATACACATATAAACATCTGCGTGAATATGTAGAGCTACTGTGCCATTGGTATCGCATAACACAAATGCATAGCCCATAATACAGTAGCGCTATTTCAAAAGCGGCGTGGTCAACCAAATGCTTTTAAGTCGTTTTATGGTTGTAATATTCCTTTCCATGAAACCACTCCCTATGTGTTCAATATTGTTTTATAGCGTATAGTTGTGCAAGTTATTCTTTATAAAGTTCTCTTTACAGATGAGGTTGTATTTCTATCATGTGTTAACCGCTGAATTAAGAGTGAGAAATTTCATTGGGATGTCATTTTTCCATCTGGTAAATTTACATTGGTTACATTTTCATGCACATAGGTGAAACAACCTTAGTGAACACTGGTGTGGGCTTTTATCCCGAGTCCATTGTATCCTCCCTTTAAGTTGTGGGGTACAAAATTAAATAAGCATATTATTCGACAATAAAATGGTTCTAGTTAGCCTTTTGGCATAAACCCCTTGGGTGGGGGGGTATCTTTCCTCCCAGAAGTGGATTTAAATTTAAAAAACCCCCCTTGGTGGCAGGTATACCTAAAATCAGAGGACATGGTACTTCCAGTTCACACTTAAAATCCCCTAGAGTGGTGGGTCGTACCTAAATAAAGTGTCCCCTTGATTTTGTGGACACATTATTGCCGCAATTTTAGGAACAGTGCATTCTCTTAGTGTGGCTTGCCTTTATGTTCATAATATCTGTAACACACAATCACTGGGTTTGTTATAGTTAGAACTATTGATCATGATTGCAAAACAAATAGTTCGGGATCTAACATGGAGAGTAAGGCCAAGCAACTGGATTGAATCCCAAGAGCAAAAAGATGGTGTTTCAACATCAAAATCTGCTGAAAAAAATCTTCAAAAGCGGCAAACACGGCTAGCAAAGACACTAAACCAAAGACGCAACGTACTGGCAAATAAAATATGGATACTAGTATAGAGGGACTATGACAAAGCCTCTAATGCACAGATTTGTCAGCTTGTTGGAAAACTACAAGCAAGAATAAAAGATGATGGAGTCATTTATGAACTTCATGTTTGATAAGTGGGAAAGAGCACACTGGCTAGTACTGAATGAACAAGCTGCAGTCAATGTACCCAGCATTGCAGAGGATCGCAATGTACTTTGATATTATTGACTACATGCAGCTCGGAAGACAGATCCCTCAGTGACAATGAAAACGCATCGATAAATGGAGGGCTCAATTTTTGAGAGTGGATCTCCAAGTGAGGCATCATGCGTGGCATAAGATCTTCATAGATGGCTTCATTAATTAGACAATTACCTTCATACTATGTCAGGGGATTTTGAGTGTTGAAGAACACAAACAGAGCATTCTTCTTTCTTTTGTATTCGGCTGCCTTGTAACAAACCCTAAGAAAGATTCCTCAATCCCGAAGCTTGCCATTCGATGGCACCATTAGAATAAATGATATTACTAGATCAACAAAGCATAGCAAAAACCAAGAGCACTTGGTCCAGCTTCAGTGCGAAGGAACTCAAGACGTTTTTCGTGATCAAAGAGGAAGACTTCGAGAACTTGCAGTGTAGCCGTCCATAGACAAGATTACAAAGCAAAGTTGAATGGACGACACTCAAAAAGGGTCATCACGTAAAAGGCGGCAGTGCTAGATCCTGGCAAAACACAACTGTGATTCGGAGCTGATTGCGTATCGAGAAGGGGAATTCCACCAAATGTGATGAATCTGCTAGGGTGGTGATAGAATCATCCAATTCACATGCCACTTAATGGTAATGCGGTCCAACAAACAACTATTATCAGAACCGCAAGCTCCCAAAAAGAAGAAGCTCTGAATCTTGTTCATGGAATTTACGATTGCGTGCAGGCAATGGCAGATGCATCCATTCGGTCTCTGCACGAGCTACGTTTGCCAAGGAGACGATTTGCCTCTCGCAGTTGCAGTTCAAAAATTCTTCAGCAGCGGATGAATTGATGAAATTAAACGCTAAGAAGGAAGTCCCTCTTTCATTAGGATTTCCACCAAGGGGTACTTCTACGCATAGCTTCATTGCTAGAGATGCTAGAGAAACTAGCGATTATGTGGCAGGGAAGTTTCCTCAGGCTTCCAATAACCAGGACTCAAAAGAGGAGCCACCACTCGTAAAAAGGCAGTGACAAATAACAAAGGATCAGATTCTCTGGAAACCAAGTGGCAAATCCAAGGCCAGACAAGGAAGGTCACGGCTTCAAAAATGCCATTCACTGGGCAGTCCCCGTCTTTTCGTTTACTCAGGACAATACAAAAGGGACAAGACCCCATAATTTCTGACTGTACACTTCCTCAGGCAGCATTCCATGGGGGGAGCTTATTAATGTTTTCAAGAAATTGGGAAGAAATCACAGACGACTTATGGGTAAGCACATAATTTCCTCAGGGTACAAAATAAATTTCAACAACCCACCAGGTATTCCGAGGAGTCTTAAATACAGACTTGCCTTCAGACCGGTCCGCAAGGACTACTCTCTTAGAAGAGGTTGAGCTTTAATTACAAAATCGGCATATAGAGTTAGTTACAGGCCCAGTGCACAAGAGGGGGTTTTAACCGCGAGTTTTTCCTCGTTCCCAAAAAAAGATGGAGGATGGAGACCAATTCTGAAATTTAGACCTCTAACAAGTTTGTAGTGGCATACTCATTGTCGAATGCAACATTTCGCACCTATCCAAAGTCTGGGAATGACGCCTGGGTGGCAAAACTAGACGAAAAGATGCCTATCTGCACATACCAATACACCCTCAATACAAAAAGTACCTGTGTTTTTCAATCACGGGAACATGCTACCAGTTTCGAGTCCAGTTTGTACAGGCCTTCAGCCCCCATGGTCTTCATTCACCAAAGTGCTGTCAGTGTAGGGGCTCACCTGCATTCTCAGCAGTTACAAGTGTTCAATATCTCGACGATTGGCTAATCAAAGATTGCAGCGAAGCAGCTGCACTACAATCAGTCAGGCAAAGGCATAGGATAGTGCTCAGCTTGGGTTTGATTCCAAAGTTCTGAAAAGTGCATGTCTGATTCCCAAGCCACCGTCTCAATTTTTCTAGGGGCAGATATTTTCTTTTCTTCTAGATCGGAAAGATACAAACTCCTATGCGAGTGATCCATACTTACTACAAGAATGGTAGTCCCAGCCAGTTTCTACCTGCGTCTATTAGGACTATTGCAGCATGTATAGATCCTCGGTCCCTGGCCGGCTGGCCATCGAAACGACCCATTTCAGTGCTTTCCTTCCTTGTTAGGACAGTGCTCTCACATGAATCCGAGACAAGACGTAGAGGGTTCAATCCGTGTCTGGAACCCATCTGAGGTGGTGGATAGACAAAAAAACAAACCTAAAGGGTCGACAGGTGAGCTCTCCACATGCCCAACTAGGTGACAACATATGCTCCGGAGTGGCTGGGGTGCGCATTCTAGATACAAGCCAGTAAGCGGCTTGTGGTATCCGATTGTGGAAAAACAGCAACATAATTGGCTCGAGATGAAGGCGGTCCTTCCTAAGCCTCAGTACCCTTTCAGCAGTGTGGTATCAAAGAAAGTGGTTCTAGTAAGATCATACAACTCCACAGTGGTAGCATACCTGAACAAACGGGGGTAAAGTCAACCATACCTATGTTACTTGACGTTGGAGGCTGCGAAATTGGTGCAGAGAGCGTCAAATAATGTTGAAGGCAGCGCATATGCCAGGGAAGAGGCAATTTCATGTGCAGACAGACTGTCCAGTTGGAAGACAATAAAAACTACAGAGTGGGCACTTCCACAAAGGGTTGTGGAGCACATATTCCTTCACTTGGAACGTCCCATGTAGATCTTTTTTTGCAACAAAGAGAATGCGAAGCTCCCAATATACTTCTCTCCCATCCAGAAGAATGGGGTGCGGAAGCAGTAGATGCATTCTCAGAGTCATGGGAAGGGATGATTGCATACGCTTTTCCGCCACCAATTTTTGCTACACAGAGTACTGAAGAATATTTGGGACAGATTGCCTGGTAATCTGTACCCCCGTCTGGCCACGCCAGCGTGGTTTCCGCCTCTACTAAAGTGTTGGTGGAAATTCGTTGAAGCTCTGCCAAAAGAAGCGATCTGTTAACCCAGTATCGGGGACAAGTTCAACACCCATACCAGAGACATCACTAGTAGCGTGGAATTGTCAGGGCAAAGATCTGAAAAGAGATTTCCAGAGAAAGTTGCAAAAACTATGGCATCGGCTCGGCGACCGAGTACAAGCCAGAACCTATGATGCCAGATTACCAGAGTTACCGTTGATGTAGAGAACGAAAATATCGTCCCACTCACCAGCTCTCTGTATTCAGGTGGCAGAATTTTTACAGGATTATATGACAAACACAACTTCATTGCTTCACTATAGCAGGCAGGCTACAGAGCTGCATATCGATAGTAACACATGGTTTTCAGGGGTATTCCGTTGGCAGGCCATGATTTGAAGTACTCATAGTCGTAATGTCTCAGCTAGGCACCAGGAGAGGAAGGTTGCTTCCCTATTTGGATCTTGCCATTAGTCCCTGAATATGCTGTTATCTAAACCCTTTGAACCACTGGAAACTGTAGATATGAAATATGTCAACTGAGCGGTTTGTTTCTACTAGACAGTATCCTCAGGGAGACGTATCAGTGAAATCCCTGCCGTCTGTTGATAAGTACCACCTGAGATGGATGGTTGATAGCGTTGTGTCGTTTGCGGAAACCCTGAATTCTTAGCCAAAAATGAATCGCTATACATCTTGGCAAGGCTATTTAATTGCAAGTTTTGAAGGCTTCACCACCCTTCAGAGGAACAATAACTTGTGTCCCCTGCATGTCCTTTCGCATATATCTTAAGAGACAGTGTCGTCACATCCACAGTTTCAACACTTTTTGTTACATTTAAAAAATGGTGTACTGAAGGGTGCGTCAAAGACCTCTATTGCAAGATGGATAGTTCTCCTAAACGTCAAAGTAGCTACAAATCGCTAATGATAGAGAGCGATTTTAAATTGGCAAGCAGAGTGCCCATGACACAAGGTCACTGTCCAAAAAAAAACAAAAAAAACATCCTGGTCCCTATTTCAAGGTGTTCCAGTAGAAGAGATAATGAGGGCAGCTTTTTGGGCTAGTGAAAAAACTTTACTCGTTTTCAAACCTTAGGGATGTGGCATGGATTATGCATCGTTTCTCGCGTCTATGCTAGAGACAGCTAGGAACGGAAAATAATGAAAAACGCTGTCTCATTATGTAAATCATGTAGAGTTTTGGTTATCGAATTACTGTTTTAAATATTTGCGTAGCTGTAAGTTTGTAAATTGCCATAGCCTTTGTTTTCCATTTGGTGTTTGTTAGCAGGCAAACTTTGTATTGTTCAAGTTTTACCAAGTTCGAGTTAAATGATTTTTGCAAATCTGATTGCAATTATATACGATGTACAAAATGAAATTACAAGAACAAGTGGTTCTTCAGTTACTGAGAATGAATTGACATAGTACACCCACCGCCGGAGGCGTTGGAAATTCTCTGCATAACGTTAGAATCGGTAGTATAAAAGTGTAATTGAACTGAAATTTCAATTTGATTAACTTTTAACTTACCGACTGAGATGCCGCCCATCCTCCCACTTATACTGTCCTATTCAGTTTATAATAGGTTATAGGACAGAAAAAATGGTTACTACTGACTTCCGGGATGGGGGATATACGATACACAGAGAATTAGTCATGGGCGGTATGGTCCAATTATCCGGGAAATATGCCATAACGTAGCAAGTCGGTAAGTATAAAAAGTTAAGTAAAAGTAATTTCAATTGGATTTCATTTTACACAGTGATGTAATATGGACAAATTATGTATAGATGCAAAAAAACATGATTTGTTTGAAAATTGAGTGCGCCCCCTCGTGAAATCTCTGAGTAAGCCTTAAAGAATGTTGTGTTCTTAAATTTATGGAATAACCCTATAAACCTGGTTTGATATAGAGGACAAACAAGGTCCCAGTTGAACATTTTTTGCTAGGAGGGTAACACAAACATCATCAACCATATTTCCAAGCCTAAACAAACACGGTTGGTATGATGTCAGGTCCGAAAGATATTTAATTCCTTCCTGGGAACTAAATTAACTACATTTCCCAACCAAAAAGCAGGGCAGGTGGTGTTTGCTTGGGTTTTGTTTGTTTGTTTATTTATTAATTTATTTATTTACTTTATTTATTTATTTCTTTATTTATTGTATTTTATTTATTAAAAAAAGCCAAACCAAATTTTAATCATTTTAATTATTTTATTTATTTATTTGAAAAGATTTAAAAAAGGAAAATTATTTATTTATTTCTTATTATTTCTTTATTATTTATTTAGTTTTTACTTTATTTATTTATTTCTCATTATTCATTAATTCATGTATTCATTCCTTCATTCATTCATCATTCATGCATTCCGTCATTCTTCATTTATTTCTTTCTTTTGATTTTTATTTTTTTCATTTCTTTTTTGCTTTTTTTAATTTTTTCAATTTTTTTTTTTAATTTTTAATTTTTAATTTGTTTCTTTATTTTTGTTTACATTTTTTTTTAAAATTTTTAAAATTTCCCTCCAAATGCACAAATTTTCTTCCAATCTCCCCAAATTTCCCTGTGAAGAATCGTCGCAAATTCCATATTTTCCAGCATAATAACAACACATCAAAAAAAAAAACCATTTTGATTCGCTCCACATAGTTCATTTGTTTCAATTAGACCAAAGTTGGTCCCTGACACGGTGATTATGCATGGATTTTTGTGTTCAATTAAAATGTTGAGATTCATTAAAAGTATACAAAGAGCTGATACTCTAACCAAAGCATGATATTTGACAGGAGAAGCCATGGGTTCCCAGTAAATTGCACGCAAAGGGATTTTTTGTTGTTTGATATTGTCTATAAATAGTTTGACAAGAAGAGCTGGAAATCAAAAATCTTTATTGCGAGAATATTGGTTGCCTACACCTACTCTTGAGGGGCAAACAGTTCAAGCCCTAGCAATTAATTATGCTTTTGTAACCAAAACCCATTGGCAAGGAGCACTGCATAAGCAAAGTGTACTTGAGTTAATTGGAGTGATTACGAACCGAACATAGAAGACATAATTTGTCGCTCCTAACATATATATCCCAACTAGTGCATCGTACGAGCCCAGTTGTCTGATCTGGGTCTAGTATTTTAGTGGAAATTAGTTATTGTATATAATAACCCACCACTGTATGAATTTGTTTATCTGCGTCAGGATCCATGCAACCGTTACAAACTTAGCACCAAATGATACATCATTTCTTTCTGGACATGATATTGTTTTTGTTGTCGATGTTGGGATGCTATACCTCCAGGACAAAATGTTAATTAACTGTGCTTTTGTTGACATTTTTTTTCGTAACAAAGAAAAAAAACAAACAGATGACAATCCCTACATCATCATGTAAATTGTTTTCTACTAAATGCGACGAGACAAAAATAATAACGCCAAGGTCAGCATGTACATGTCAAATATTTTTTACTTTTTTCATTATTAGCCTATATCGGTTTATTAATTGGTCAACGTCATACATGTAAAACATGACGATGACGCTTACATGCTGAATGTTGCATAAAATGTACTATGTAAGTTCAAGGGTAGAGCCTGAATAACAATAAGCTATCAATTATTGATCAATCAATCATTTAAACATTAGTCAGTAGTTAGTGAGTCGGTAGTCAATCATCCATTCATCTGTCAATCATTTTCAATCATTCAATCAATCATTTTAGAAATTAGTGGATTAATCAATCTATTGAAGATCAATCTTTCAATCAATTGATCAATCATTCATTTGACCAATCATTTGACCCAAATCATTAGTTCAATGTTTATACAAGTCAGATGATATTTTCATATTAGTGTTTTTAAGAATGTCACATTAATCATTTTTCCATTGCAAAATGCACATTGCTTGTAGTTAAATTTTGGACTATCTTTTAATCTCCTTTGGAAGATTTCTCTTGAAGTTGCCCCAGCCCTACCTTCTCTTAACAGCACCTCAGCCAAACATGGTCACCTGCAAAAATTTCATTGTGAAGTGATATATCTACTGGCCTATCGAAAATTTTGAGAGATATGAGATTTCCAAATCATATCTCTGTGTTGCCTGCAATATCATGAAGTCAATGAGGCTGGTATTCTGAAATGGAGTCTAACTTTAGACCCGGGTTTTAATCAGGGTTAGTCCTACATGAGTGGACCTTTTTCCTTCCAACATACTCTAAAAATGTGCTGTAACAGGTGAGAAAATTTAACATTCACAGTATTTGAAAGAAAAAAGTCCACTCATGTAGGACTAACACTGGTTTCAACCCAGGTCTAAAGTATTCTGACTTCTTTCAGAATACCAGCCATAGAGATTGCTTGTTCAGTGTTAGGTGCCCACTGTTTTGTGTTACATGTAACAAGGATGTACCCAAAAGGTTAAAGGTGAATGACCTGATTAATAACCTCTTCACCTCAACAGAATTGCGGTTTTGGTATCAAAAGAAAGCGCATATTTTTCTCATATCTCCAGTAAAATTTTAGGCCTGTTTTCTTTAGATAATATGAACAAAAAGGTTCTAAGGTGGTTTCGGACCAGACTTGACTGCATGCACATGCTCAATGAGCAATTGTGATACACATTACATTGCTTCTTATAGCCAAAACTGCTGGAGCCAATCTAGCTCAAAAAATGTGGTATTGGATGTTTAATATTGGGTCAAACTTACATTGTACTCTTATGCACCTATGTGTGCTTTATTCCATAACCCTAACCCGGGGACCGGGTCGTTTGCCGACGAAGGCCCAAATGCAACGAGGTGCAATATATTTTTTTTAACGGTCCAGAGGCAACGAGAGACAAATTTTGCATTTCATTGCATCCTCGGCCGTTGTTCCCGGCACAGGAATAATAGCGTAAAGCGTTAACGGCCAAGATGCAAAGTAAGAACATCGCGCTCCCTTTTCCCGGAAGACGGCCCAGATGCACGAGGAACATAGCGAATTTTCCCGGAGACGGGCCCATTATGCAACGAGGAACATCGCGCCATTTTTTCCTGGAAAGACGTCCCAGATGCAACGACGGACACATATGTGCGAATGACAATGAAGAACATGGTAATAAATAAATAATCAAATAAATAA
Organism: Ophioderma brevispina; assembly: GCA_023653785.1. NCBI lineage: Eukaryota > Metazoa > Echinodermata > Ophiuroidea > Amphilepidida > Ophiodermatidae > Ophioderma > Ophioderma brevispina. Next base: position 144,260 of record JAMKCH010011215.1, on the reverse strand, counting down.
TGGATGCGTACTGCACACTGATTTGCATGAAATGTGTAGTTATAGGTCGCCAGTCGTGCGTGGCGCTATTACGCTACGTCATAGTCGTGCGTTGCGCTAGTATGCTCATGTCAGGAACGCCGGTTTACGTCATCATCGAAATGAAATTGTCTATGGGCATTTGTACAAGGTGTCACCCGCCTGATGATGAAAAAGCATTGCGCCTCTGCGGGCAAAACCGTCCGAAATGCAGTGAAAAAGCTCGCATCATTTCCCGGGAATGACGTCCCAGGTGCAACGAGGAAATCGCGTCATTTCCGGAGAAGGCCCCAGAGGCAATGAGAAGCATCGCGGCAATTTCCGGTAAGACGGCCCAGATGAATGAGTCCAATGAGAGTCATTTGCGCGGCAAAAAATAGTTGTTGCGGACGAGATGCAACGAGAAACAATTTTCCGACCGGTACCACGTTTTCGTTTGCCACCGCATTGCATCTCAGGCGCGTAGGGTTTAATAATGCGAATAAAGCACGTGGTATAGCATAGGTGCAAAGGGTATAATGTAATTGCTACCTCATGTTGATATTCCTCCATGAGAAATAGAAACATGCGAAATAGAAAACATAAGAAGTAGAAAACATAAAACGAGAATGGAAAAATGACAAATAGAAAACACTGTTAATGTAATTATTGCCTTATGTTGATATGCCTCCATAGAAATAAAAAAAAACATGATTGAAACATATTGGACCACCTACATTTATCAAGTCGTAACATTTGTGTGTAATTATTAAAAGCCAATATTAGTACGATTGTTGAAGGTCCATAATTTTCAAAATGTTTGAAATTTTTTTACAAAGTTTGTTGGTAATTGTGTAATAAGCTACACTGCCAAAGTTGCTAACATTTGAATCTCTACAAAATTGTTAATTCTGAATATAGAAAAAGGTTTAGGTTTTTAAATCATTGCATTTTCATTACCATTTTATATTGTCCAATTTAGGAAAAATATTGCCCCAATGGCAGACCGCGAGTGCAAAATTCATAAAAATGAATGGAACTGTTTTACTATCACGAGAGAGAGAGAGCGTACAAAAGTACATTGACCCCAGCATATAAGGAATGAGACATTAATACATTATGTGCTGTAATTGTATTGCGTCTGGCTAGCAATTCAAAAGTCACCTATGAAATTTTTGACTCAATTCACCCTTAATTTAGCAAAAAATTTTACAAGGCACTCAATATATATATTTTTTAAAGAAATACCACTTAAGGCATGTTAACCAGAGCTGAAATTCTGATTTCTTGTTTTACAATAACCATCAGCTGATTCAATTGTCGAAATTATTTGTATTATTCCGAGGCCAGGCCAGCACCCCTTTACGCAGGCAAAACGCTACGTCTTAACCCACGGTTGACTGGTGGCTAGTGAGGCGTAGTGCCCTTTAACCAGAGGGAGTATTTGTATTATCATCAAATACAATGGAGGAGTAAATTGTATTACTAGTCACGCCTTTGTAGCAAATGTTGTGCTGACTGTTTAGCAAATAGTTCTACAATGTCTGTGGAGGAGAGGAGGGGAAATAAATATAACCGGTAGCTTAGGCAATGCGACTAAATCAGGCAACTTTTTGTAAAGTGCTAAATGTCACCAGGAATGGGGGGAATTAGATGTAACTTTTAGAGGCAAATGCAGTTGCGATGCACCACAGGTGTGTTTAGAGCTCATATGAGAGATATTGGTAACAAAATGATGCTTCTGGGGCATTACTAATGCAAATTATGCATGGGAGTCATAAACTTGGGTTATGCGAGCCTCGCTTAGACCCTTGCAGCCCTATGAATGATGGCAATATCTTTTTGTAATATTTCTTATGATGGTTTTGTTCCATTTTAGGACTTTTACTACAGTAATTTCTGTGAGGGATGGGTAAGTCCCTGGATTGACCTATCTTGCGGTTAAAATTGCAGTTTTAACCCAGGGAAAAAAAAGTAACCCGGTTAATTCCTTATTTAAACCCGTTTGGACCCTGAAGGTGACTATAGTCACTCAGAGATTTCACAATTTTCCAATTATGTATTTCATGTTCATAATTGGAATGGATGAAAAAAAGGCATTCAAATTAGTACAAACAAGCCTAGTTTTAGGTCAAGTGTTCAGATATCCTTGCAAAATGCACTGTGGTACTTTGGTGAGCTATCTGAAAAGGCTACTGACTTATGGTTCATACAGAATATGCTATAAGAATTGCCAGGATTAAACACTGTGTTTTAAGTTTTCAAATTTGGTTTTTAACTGGATTAAAAAACCTACACTTGTGCCCATTTAAACAGTAAACAACCTTAGATTGAGGTTTCTGTGGGTGTAGGTGCATAAGAGACATAATGCCTAATTTCACGTTCTTGTGTGGAAAGTTAGGCATCGTCTCTTATGCATCTGCACCCACATAAACATGAAATCTATAGGTCGTTAGTGTTTATGAATCCCAATTAAACTGAGTTGAAACCATTGTAAACTAGTTAAAAAAACGATTCAAATCCAGTTAAAGTGTTTAAACCCCAGTTTAAAACTGTTTGTGGGTTTAAAAGGCTGACTCAGAGATTTCCAGAACGATGTCGCCCCAATGTTCTAACAGAATCTGCTGCATATACATAATGCTTGTCCACGTACCAATCACTATGCACGCAATAGATAAGCTAAAAAGTGAGTGCCTTCCACCGAACCCAAACCCCTAAACCAGGTTAATAAAAAAAAAAAACTTTCCGCGATCTGAATTGTATTATACATAGATTCTCTGGTACTGTCATAATATGCATAAAGGTTTACTACATCAAAACGAAAGATCCGATTCATCCCAACTTTAGAGTAAGCAATTTAGGTGGACTATTCAAATTTTTTCAACTTTCTTAACGAGTGCAAAAAAAAAAAAAAATTTCAAAATCTCTGAGTCTGCCTTTAAGAGGACATGAGGACATTTCTAGAAAAAATTACAATATGATAAGGGGGCAGGCAAGTTCAAAACAAGGTCTGTGGTTTTCTTTGTACTTGTTGTCCAATAAAACCTTCAAATGTTATCAGTAGGTGGTCTACAACGGTATGTACAATTTGAGAGAAAAAATTTGTATCCTCAAAAAAAATTCTCCTGTCACTGTAATAGAATGTGACATGGGGTCTGGGGATGTAAGCACAAAGTGGGTGTCACCCTTTCAGTATCTTGGTGTATACAAGATAGCCACATTTGTTTAAAAATGAGCATTCTGTGTATAAACTGTGTACTTTTTTTTGGGTAAAGCGGTTCAATTCTTCGACCAAAGCCAAAATAACTTTGGAATTATTTTGAAAAGATATCAAATTGGTTAAAACAAATGGACCTAAATCTGAATGACATTCTTGGAAAATTGCATACATTTGCGCGACCAACTTCCAATTTCTTGGTGGTGCATTCCTACTCAAACAATGCGGAGAGCCTTGACAGGGAGTTACAGCCTGGGAAAAAGACTCTTTGACTGAATATCAACTAAACATTCTACTTCTGTTGGATCTCATCGATGCCGAACAGTCTGATCTCACATGGCGCTCTATTATGTTTGATTTACCAAGGGGGGTCCTTTCCTTTGCAGTTCGTGCTACGATTGATTTTTTGCCTACGCTTTCCAACTTGAAATGCTGGGGGAAAAGAACCAATACCAGATGCCAGAATTGTAAGAACACTGAAACGTTATCTCATGTTCTCAATTCCTGTTCGGTTGCCCTTAAACAAGGCCGTTATACCTGGCGGCATGATTCAGTTCTTCATTACATTGTTTCTTTGTTAAACTCATCTGTAAATGTTAACACTAATGTTAAAATATATGGTGATATTAAGGGAATGCTGTACAATCCCACAGAGCCTTCTTCCAACTAGTCAACATCCCGATCTGTTCTTGATTAACGAGTCTACTGGCAAAGCGATGATGATAGTTGAGCTAACTGTTCCTTTTGAACAGAACATAAAAAAAGCTCATGATTTTAAGTGCAACAAATACAGCAGCCTAGTGTTAGATCTTAATTCAAGGGGTATCACCACAGACCTTGTTTGCTTTGAGTGGCTCTACTAGGGACTGATAACAAAGAAAATAACTCATTTCGATCAATTTTAAATTTGATTGAGACTTCCTTGGCCCAAATCAGTTGCCAAAGATATTCTAAGAGTGCTCTCTTATGCCATATGCCATATGAATAGTAAAAAAGAAACCTTGTGGATTGAAATCTCATTATTAAATTGTAATATGCTCTCACTAGGTTTGTTTACTGGTCCCTCTGATTCACACCTTTAAGGTGTTTTATTGTTTATAAATTATGTTTTAATGTTTTAAAGTTTGTAATTGTATCGTAACGTGCGGCTTTACCCTGCTTGACCAACCTCTCCACGTTAACGTTGATCGTTGGTGTGTCGGTCTTGCCGGGTTATGATGTTTTTTAACATTGTTAATAAAGAATGAAATATTAGCTAGCCACAATCATTTGTAAGGCTTGTGGGGGTGTCAGGATTTATTAACTGGTGAGTAAGCTGATCCAGGGCCTGTGTATCCATGATACGGACGCTCCCAAACATGGCCCGCTTTTTTGACATGGGGGTGATTAGAAACAGTAAGGGTTTACACCCTACTTTATTCGACACTGACTGCCGAGTACATGTACAGGTGACTCTCTGTAAAAGGGGACTGCGGCTACATCCCTCCGAAGGACGGGGATGCTTTATTGATTCATTTGCCCAATCAGGAACCATGAAGGAGAGCGGTATCGTATTTAATCATGCGTTTATACAGATTCAAATCCAGCATGAGCACCGAATAAACCAGCAGTGACCCACTGGATTTAACCGGGATTTGTGGTAAGTTTTGGCACAGGCAAGCACCCTAACCACTAGGCATGCTCTATACTGTGCACAGTATACAATGAAAGTTTTCAGGAAATGACAATATTAGCTTTTTTCCCAAAAAACGTGATGTATTGTTGAAGCGTACAAGTCTGATTTAATTGAGAACAACGAGGTCAATAAGCAAAGCTGATCAAGAAAAAATTTTGAAACATAAAACAACATGTTACATATGCCCATGTAATTGGCATGGAAAACTCAGCTTTAATCTATGAAATGAAAATCTTTTATCTGTGTATTTTAAAGATGGAACTAGGAGGTAATAATTTTAACCATTTTGTAACAATTGGTTTAGATAAAAAAGATAAAGGATTGGCATCACAGAACAGAAAAAAGCAAATAAAGGTAAAAAAAAAGCAAACACAAACAAACAACAGTCATGTTTTTATCATGTACAATGTGCACATTGCTGAAGGTCAGATGACAAGATGACACTAATTTTGAAATGGTAAATCATTATTTTCTCCTTCCCCCATTTTATCTTATCTAAACGGCCGCAGCCGAGATGCTGTTCACCATGTAGCCGCCGAATGCCCTATTTTGTCTTAGTTGGGATGTCAAGATGGACCGCTGATGTCCGAGCATACATCAATGTAGTTAAAGGGGGGCGACGACCCTGTTTGGCATGTAACTTCCCAACATGTGACGTCTGACTTGATCAACCGCACGACGACAGTGACCAGCAAATCGTACGGCTTGGTGCAAAAACACAGAAGATGAGGAAATTGGAGGGAATATTCCATAATTTTGCTTTGGTATTGTGCTACGCCAGGATATGTTTTGTACTGCATACGAAGCTTGCGTTGTAGGTGCCATCCAGTCTATCCTGTAGCTCTTCTTCATGGTCAAGGTATCAGATCATATACCAGGATACTCTCTACACAGGCTCTAAAGAAATTTCAGCTTGGTTTGAATTGGAGTACAGCTTTGCCATAAGGAGGTTTTGTAGTTGATGCAGGCATTCCAAGCTTGTCCTTGAGTGACAGAAAGTCTTCTGCATGTCGGCAAAATAGGACCTAGATACTTGACGTCAGTGACCTTTTGAGTTGGCGACATCGACTGTGCAGATAGGTTGATGATCGTCTTCCTCATGACATCAGTTTTCCCCAGTTAGTTTAGTTAGTTTTTGACATATTTTGGGCAAAATCACCAAATTGGGGCAAAAAAATCGTGTGTTTTGGCCAAATTTGAATGTTTTGCCACAAAAAAATGTCTCTTTCCCCAGAAAAAGAACCTGACACTTTCACTGTGTTCCAGTAATCCATCTGTCCTTATTTTGGGTAATTTTGTTTTGATTTGATATTTGCTTTTGATGGATTATTTTCGCTTATATTCTTTATTACATACAGATGTAATGAAAATGTTAAGAGTTCCCTCTTCAAAATAGTATGGGACAGTGTGTCATTTGTTGCTTTTTTGCTACAATTAGAATTTTTGGTTTAATTAAAAAAAAAAAAAAAAAAAAAATCAAAATGTTACCATTTTTTTATCCCTCCGTTGGTGGGCCATTCTGATTCAAAATGCCGCCCCATGTTCAACATATTGTACATCGGTATCTGACTTTGAGACAACAATAGAGGTTTTCAAATTGGTGGAATGTGGCAATACCAATGTTTTTGATTTCAAGGAACACAAATATCAATTCAGAAAGGTACAGATTGTTTTCCTTTCAGGCGGACTCTTGAATTTCAACTGGCGCCATTTTCAATATATTTGCTTTTATCTGGCGTTCTGAGGCAACCATAGAAGGCTCAAGTGGCGGCACTTACCCATGTTTGTGATTTCAGAACACAAATATTACATCTGAATGAGTCACAGATTGTTTCCTTGCCGGCGCCATTCTTGAATTTCCCAAAACATGGCCGTCATTTTAATATATACTTTGCACAATATCTGAACTTTTCTGATTTGGGATGAGCAATATATAAGGCTCCATTTGGTGGCACTACCCATGTTTTTGATGTCAAGGTACAAATTATTACATTAGAAAGTGTAGAGTGTTTCATCAGGTGGCCATCTTGAATTTCAAAATGGTTGCCGAGCGGTCTAACTAAGGCGCTGAACCGTCCGCAGGGTATATATTAAGATCGATCGGGGACCCTGGCTTCGAGCCCATGTAGAGAGGGCTTGGTCATACCTCAATAGTTTCTATCCGGTCAGAAAATTGCATAATTGCAAAAGTCGTGTTATGAACTTTCTTTCGCTCCCACCATTGCATAACAATGTGCAGGTTATACGGGGTGTGACCGGAGCATATGAATGGTTCGGATAGCCCATTAAAGCTGTCGTCCCGTGTGCCAAGGAATCAATCTAGCACGGAAAAAGTCGAGACCTCATCGATAAGAGTAGGGATCATCGGGGTCTGTTACCGCACTATCACTCTATAGGTACACGAGTCACTCAACCCGCACTGGGCCAGCGTGGAAGGTTAGGCCTTAATCCAACATGATAACATGTTCCGGCTTTCGGCCTCGCTGACTGACATTAGGAGGGTGAATGATGAAATGGAAAATTTGCCCCCAATATTGGACTTCTGGAGCAAACATAAAAGGCCTATATTGGTGCAATACCCATGTTTGTGATGTTTTGATATTGATGTTGTAGCAGAGTGTCACCGTGAAGGCAAAGGCTAAGGGACCATCCCCGACAGAAAGGATGCTGGAGAAGTAGACCTGGCAAAATCCCAGATAATATTTACTATTTGACAGCTTGAACATTACAACGTAGTACCAGCGTTAAAGCGCGGATTTGACCTGTGCTTCCTGAGTCAACATTGGTCTCTGCAATTCAGATAATGGGTTGGTTCTAAGCATGCTTGGAAGGTCCAACCGCGATATTACTTCTGCTGCTTTCATTCATTAGCAACAACGTCCAGACACTATCACCAACAGCCAATTAGAAAGAACTTTACATTGAAGCACCAAAAACTGTATGATATTGACTGCATGTTAACCGAATTTGTGCACAGCAAACTAATACCTGATAATTTCAATGGGTATATGCACTCTTAGCTTATTACAGCCTCCACCTGGAAGAAAAGCAAAATGCGCTCAGGAGATGTGGGGTTCTTTCTCACCAAGGTTCTCAATCACATCAGCCTTTGTCACTGTAATGAGCGCATTATCATGCTTACACTGATGGGAATCCTAGCTACCATCCAGATGTGAAAAACTCTCTGCTTTACCATGGGGGGGACTGTCAACTGCCACCGGTGCAGTTACAGCCCATAATCTTCTGTTCATCCATAGAGGTTGCGGTGCTGGTCTTGGGCCTGGAGCCTACCTCACTTGAAGCTGTTAAGTCTGATCATAGAAATGTCTCTTGCAGGAGCAGGATATGTTACCGTCAGAGTAAACCCTGGCTAGAGCTACCATGAAAAGAATTGCGATGAAAAGTAGTGGAGATACAAAGCTCTGCGTGCAGTATACTGTAGCAGCAAATAACTGCAGTCAACTCTTGTTGATGACTCGACGATTAGAACACCACCCAGCACAGCAGTAATGAAGCCGTCACTTCACAACAAAGAAATTGCACTGGAGATGCGGATACACTAGACGAAAGAAGCAAACCTACTGCCTTTGCATCAAAGGAAACCAACCCCCACTCCCCCTTCATCTACTTTCTCTACTTACCCCCCCTCCCCTACGTCTCTGCCTCCCTTCCATGTCTTCTTTTGTGTTCCCTCTTCCTTCGCAACTCTTCCCCTTATCTTATGTTCTCCCCTTCGCTCATCAAAGCCAGAGAAAACTGAAAAACTGAAGTCTGTAAGCCAAGTGCACCTACTAAATCCACCAGCCAGCTCCGTACAAAACCGTGATGTCGCAAAGGAGGACACTACATGGGAACAAAACAGTTGCCTTAATATTGACATCGTCCATCACTCCTCTACCAAAGGCGGTGGCATCCACCAACCCAAAAACTATAGAGAATCACACGGTCAACTGCTCTAAGATGTACAACTCCATGCTGCTCAACAAATCCTTTCTCAATATATCCCCATTCTCAGACGAAACCAGGATGGTTTTCGTAAAGGCCTATCAACACTACCAATACTTGCCCTCAGAAAGAGAAAAGCTTCCATTGTGTTTGTAGACTTTTCCAAGGCTTTGACAGTGTCAGCATAGTTATGCGGAATATTCTTACCAACTATGGCAGGGGATCTCAATTACATTAGCTGAAGCCAGAGAATTCTAACCTGTTGAAGTTCCCTACTTGAGGCCAAAATACACCTGGAATTCTTATGTTTTTCGCCTTTATATTTTAGAGCACGTCAAGGCAAAATCAATAGTTGCGGGCACGATTTGGCCCGCGGGCCGTCAATTGAGAACCCCTGAAAACTATGGTGTCCCAGCCGAGACTGTCAAAGCAATTTCCATCCATGTAATGATACTCCTCTTAGCTTTGTGCAGACCATATATGGACCCACAAAGGAGTACCTAACAACTTCTGGAATCGTCCACGGGATGCTTTACTCCCTATCTCTTTGTAAGGGACTCACCATCAAACTCAATCGTTCTCGGCGTCACCAAAGGTCAGCCATCTCACAGACCTTGTCGTATGCAGAATGGATCTAACTCTAACATCCGATGTGATATGTGGGTACCACAAGATCTACTAACATTATTTTGAGAATGCTGCAGACAAAGTCGACTACATCTAATGCTCTAAAACCTACATCTAAATGCCAGAGACGGAAATACTAACCGTCAATGAGGACGCTAATCATCAACCTATCTGCACTATATGGTACCCAACTCAAAGAGGTCAGTGGAAGTACCCGGGGTCCGTTTACATCACCTATGAAATCTGGTATATCAATTCAACAGCTGAGTTCTTTATAGCCTGTGAAGAAGAGAGTAGCCTGAGATCTGGACACCATAAGAAACAGCTACAGGATAAACTGAAGGCACCTACAACCAGGACTTCTTATGTGACGTACAAACCATATCCTGGCGTGAGTACATGACTAAAGCACAGATTTGCGGAGACTATCCCCAATCTCATCTCCTGTTGCCCAACGCCGTACACGATTTGCCGGTCATTTTTATTGTGTGATTGATCAATTAGTCTCGGACATCCATATTGGAGGTTACCATGCCCAAACAGGATCTTCGCCCCTTACTACATTGGATATGATTGCTCGAGAACATGCTCAGGCATCCGCTCCTGACATCCCCAACTTGTTGACAGACATGACATTTGGCACTATATGGTGAACAGCAAATCTCCGCCTGCGCCTCTAGATAGATAGTTGTGGATATCGGTTTCAATACTTGAAATTTGCACTGAAACCTAGGACAGCAATAACATTGAAACTATTACAAACTTATTAAAACACTCACAGCTATGGCTCTCCAGGATTCCTGATTTACGTGGTCGGGTGAACCACAGTGCAAAATGTATCCATTTATGAAATTAAAGATGGCTTTCAGAAGGAAACAATCTGCGGCTTTCTGGATGTAATATATATTTTTCTTTAACATCCCAAACTTTAGGTATTGCCACCAAATAGAACCTTTTATGTTGCGCCAGGTCCAGATATTGAGCGAATTATACGTTAAAAATGGCAGCCATGTTGAAATTCAAGATGGCCGCCAGAAGGAAACAATTGGTGACTTTCTGGGTGTAAGATCTATGTGTTCCTTGTAAGCCCAAACATGGGTATTGTCAACAATTGGAGCTTTCCATGTTGCTCAGAAGTCCAGCTATTGGGCGAAGTATGGCGGCCATTTTGAAATCTTTCCAAAATGGCTGCTGAATCGGAAACATCTGTGATTATTTGGAATGTAATATGGTCATTCACTGACATCACAAACATGGTTTTTGCCACCATCTTGAGTCTTTCTATTTTGATCAGAAGTTTCATATAGAGCCAAATATGGTTTAACATGGCGGCCATTTGAAATTCACAGATGACCGATCATAAAAGAAACTATCTGCGACTGTCTGGATGTGATAGTTGTTTTCCTTGGCACGTCATAAACCTTGGTCTGGCCACCACTTTACCTTCAATACATGTTGCTCATACAGTCCAGAACAGAGCAAAATATGTTGAAACATGGCAGCCCATTTGAAAACCAAGATGGCTGCCATTTTTTTTTTTTTAAAAATGGTAACAATTTGAATTTGGATTCCTAGACATTAATACATTTTTAAGACCCAAAATTCCAATTGTAGCAAAAAAGCCAACAATCTCAAACCATCAACCGACCGCCCCATACTACAAGCATGGAATTTGAAATCAATCTTGTTTATAGAACTGTCACAAATGCACAATTGGTGTTTTCGACATGAAACTTCCTGTGAAAGGGGTATCCATGTTGTAGGATGATTTCATCATTACATTAAATTAATTAAACCACACAACAACCACACAAACCCACCCACCACCCCACACACACATACACATACTACAACCCTCCACACCACACACACAAACCACCACACACCCTCACACACCACCCCACACACACACAACCACACACACACTGTTATTATAGGCAATTTGGTGTACATTTTACAAGGCGGCCTCAGGTGCTTGTTATGTTCTGATGCGTTCTTCTTCTTTCTTCTATCAACACTTTAAAATCTCGGTATAGCTTAGTTCATTGTTTTTTGGACGTTTTGACTAGACTTATACCAATGACACCGCTTGACCCGTGAACCATTTATGTCATATGACATTGACCCGTCTGACCTTTGAACTGGCCCCAGGAGTCACATATGTAATTTTTGTTACATTATCTTCTTCTACAGCATTACCCCGATATCAACCAAACTGGTTCAAAGAGACCACTGACCCTTGCTTCGTATAGGGTGTTCGGGATTAAGAGTCAAAGGTCTTAGAGGGGTCAATTTCCGGTTTGAAAGCCAAAAATTGTGGAAAATATTCAAAAACTCGTGTTCCTTACAAATACGTAGCAGAGTGACGTCATTAGACACAGATTGGATAGCCAGGGTCTTTGGGTGTCCGTTCAGGATCCAAGGTTCATTAAGGGTGGGGTCAACTTCCGTGTCAAAAACCAAAAATATTCCAAAATATTCGAAAATTTTTATCTCAAAACCACAACCCAAACATAGTACAATAACTTAACTTGAAATATGCATCATTTACCAGGTGTATGCAAGATATTTTTATTTGGAGGTCAAAAGAGTCATTTAAGGTCATTTCCGAGTTTTATGTAAATAATGTCAAGAATTTTATCTCCAGAACTAAGCATGGTAGAATTTTTTATTTGCATTGGAACAATACATTGTGTTGTGTCTACACAAGGTTTTTTTTTTTATACTAGGATTCAAAGTCATTAAGGGGTCTAAAGGTTAATTTGCCAAAAAATGTTAAAAAAACAAGACCCACATTGGATTAATCTCAGCATATAGAGGACAGATATAAGCCCGTTCGTATACAGAATCTGAAACATATTAATAGTAGAAGAGGTCATTGATACTCTCGACCCCAAAGGTCAAAGGTCAAGGCCAAAGGTCAAAATTTACAAACAAGCTCGATTGAAGAAATTTGACGGAATAATCCTCGGGATATCGTAAATTCAGAAAATTACAGTTGCCCCTACTCGTGACCCAGGGGTCACGGTATAGAGGTGCACAGGTAACAGGCGTCATAATATGTCATTTTTGTTACAAATTATATTCTTCTAAGCATTACGCCGATATCAACCAACTGGTTAAGAGGTACCACTGACCCTTGCTTCCTATAGGGTTCAGGGGATAAGGAGTCAAGGTCATTAAGGGGGTATTTCCGTGTTTGAAAGCAAAAATTGTGGAAAATATTCAAAAATCGCTTTGTCCTTAAAAATTACGTAGCAGAGTGACGTCATTAGAGCCAACCTGTATTTGTTATAGCCAGGTCTTCGGGTTGTCCACGAGTGTCAGGATAAAGGGCATTAAGGGCCTCATTCCGGTCAAAAACCAAATATTCCAGAATATTACAAAAATTTTTATCTCAAAACCCAAACATGTTACAGTGACGTAACTTGCAATGTGCATTCCTGTTACCATGGTGTATGAAGGTATTTTATTTTGGAGGTTCAAAGGTCATTTAAGGTATTTCGGTTTAAGTAAAAATTTCAAAAAATGTTATCTCAAGAACTAAGATAGTAGAATTTTTTTTTATTTGCATTGGAACAATGCATTTTTTTTATTTTTTTTATTTTTGGGGTTTTTTTTACCGGGATCAAAGGTCATTAAGGGGGGGTCAAAGGTCAATTGTGCCAAAAATGCTAAAAAAGGACGAAAATTGGATTTATATCCAGCCAAAAAGATGACAGATAAAGCCCGTTATTACTACAGTGAGGTAACATTACTATAGAAGAGGTAAATATGATAGTCGCGACCAAAAGGTCAAAAGTCAAGGTCAAAGGTCAAAAACTTTACGATTGAACTGAAATTTGACAGGAATAATTTTGCTATAGTAAATACAGAACAATAAAAGTTGACCCCCCCGATTCGTGACCCAGGGGTCACGTTATAGAGTGCAAAGGTTCCAATCCCTTGAACATGCTTGGATTAGTTGCCACTCAATGTCCGTTCCTATCATAACGTTGTTAACACGTAAAAAATACATTAATGCCATTGTGACATATTGGTCAAGGTACAGGGGTCAAGGGGGGGGGGGGATTTTTATGTTTTCCCCAAAAAAATTAAAGGCACCACTAAGGGATCACCATTCCTTATTAGGCCATCTTGTTTGTCATGTCTCAGGCATTGGAATAGTTGCTTCCTCTATCCAAACAGCTGGGCCGATTTAAACTCATTATCAGTTTTGAGGAGTCAAGTGTTGAAAAATATCGGATCCAAAACATGATAATGATAAGTAATTGGTCTTGCTATGAGTGCAAAATATTGGACTGATTGCGTCTTGTGCAATATTTTTGCAAACTATAGCTCGACCATTAATTTGGGCTTATCGATCCAATTTTATATCAAAATTGTAATCCACGTGATATATATGTCCATGTGAGGGAGAAAGAAATCATGAGAAATCAGGGGCCTTTATCAGGTCACCTACCTTTAATTGTTTACCCACAATACTCGGTGAAAGCGAATGAGATCTTTTATTACTGTGCTTTTGTATTTTGTTACAGCACAACGGAGACGGGATAGTTATGTAACTAACCAGGTAAGTTCATTTATATCATTTGATGTTCCTTGTTCTTGGTGCAGACCAGAGGGTGGGTTTTAATCAATCCCACAACGCACTGGCAATATACCGGTACTGGACTGTATCTAAACACATGTCAGTATACTGGGATAAAGTGTTCTAGAAGTCCAAGAACCACAGACATTTCCATGATCATGCAAAAATTCCGTTAAGGGGCTAATGCTTTGTAGGCAAAATGAGCATAAAAAAAATCAGGGTTTTCATGTGTTAAGAATAGGATTTTTGTGGGATCACATGACCCTATTGAGGTGAAATTTCCCAAAACTGGTGCATTGTGGGATTGGCTCAATACACCCTCTGAGTCACATTTTTTGTGAACAGTCATCTTATATCTGATGCCATTTTTAAACTGCATATTTGCACTCCACCAGTGTACCCTTAACATAACACTTGTCCCTGAATGTTAAGTTTCACAGTCACATCCTGTCCAGAGGGTGTATTGGGTCCATCCCCAATGCACCGGTTTGGGGAAATTTCACTTCAATAAGGTCATGTGATCTCACATAAAACCTATTCTTAACACATAACATCTATTGGTATTGAACCTGGTGAGCATCTCCCACCTGGAGCTGACTCCTCATGGGCTGAATGGCGATGCCTCAACAGATGGAGCCAGAACTGGTCGATCTAAGGTTTCCTTGCAGAAGTGGGCTACCTGGAAGCAGATCAGGACACTACCTGTTGTTGTGGAACAGCACCACAGACAATGAAACACCTCTTGGTCTGCCCACTGCTGGAGCAACAATGCACAAAACAAGGACCTTGCGGAATTCAGTGAAGTAGCCAGACGTTGTACCCATCTCTGGCTGGATCATATTTGAGAACCACAGTGTTTGGACACAATAAGAAGAACACATAAAAACCCTGACTTTTGCACTCATTTTAGACCACAATGGGGCACATTTTCTCTCATAACTTTCAAATCATACATCCTTTAGCCCTAAGATTTCACAGGGTAAATGAGAAAGATAGTAGCTTTCTTCTGCTTTTAAACTTCTTGAACACTTTTTGTGTCGTCTTCAAGAATAATTTGCAGAAGGCACATAGGGATTACTCTGGTCGTATGTCTGTCTGTGTGTGTATCTGTATGTGTGTCTGTGGTCAAAATGTTAACCCTATTATATTGCATGCCGTATGAGTGCCGTAAAGGGCTCGGATGATGTAACTTGGTGGGGAAAGGAGGAGGCAGGGTGGGGTGACCATGTTTGTGACCTTGGTGACCTCATGTGACCTTTGGCCAGTCAAAAAGTTAACCCTTAATATATTGCAGGCTGTATGAATTCTGTAAGGGCTACGATGATGAAACTTTGGGAAAGGAGGTGGGGTGGGGTGACATGTTGGTTACCTCATGTGACCTTCGTGACCTCATGTGACCTTTGGCCCCATTCACAAACCACGACGGCAGACAACACTCACGGTCCGGGGACCTCAATGTATTTTACCCCTAAGTACTGGCAATGTGTTTAATACAGTACAGTATAGGCACATTGCAATGCATTGTGGGGTTGATTCAAAACACATTCTGTATCCTGTCCAAGAAATTTGTGAAAAGCCCTGAGCTTCAAATAAGGGAGAAAGAAGCCAAATCACTTTCCTACTTAGAAGTTCATTGACTCATTACATAATGGATGTAATGCATATCTCTAGTTAGTCCATTCCTCACTGATGAGTTACTTTGAATTCACTCACATGTTTGTGAACACTCGGCTTGATGTGTGTAGGTGTATGTGTGTGTGTGAGATAGAGCAGGTATTCATGCATAACCTCTGTTTATGTGGCATCCACATGTACTTGTTGTACCGTTCCACATGCACTTTTGTGTAGCACATGCACAGGTGATGCACAGCACTTGTGTTTGTGGTGGCACCAGGGGGGAGGGGGAAATTTCCTCCTAATTTTTATCCCAACCCTCCAGCTGCCCCTCCCCGGCCCCAGAACCGAAAAAACAGATTTTTGGCCACAATCACCAAATTTGGGAAATTTTTAATTTTTAAAACTTTTAGAAAACTGTTTTATAAAACCTCAACATTTTGGAAGTCCCCCAAAAAATGTTTTTCCCCAAAAAAAACACTTTTCCCCCACCAAAAAGAAGTATGGTACCGCCCAATGTTGTGTGGTGCACATGCAAACTTGTATTTGTGTGCATACACATGAGGTGGATCCACATGCGCTTGTATACGTATATTTACCATATGTGTGTGTGTGGCACGCGGGCAGGTGTGAGTGTGAAATGATACTGCCATCAACCAAAGATACCTATCTCAATACACTACATTTGTGCACAACCAGTAAGCACTCAAAAAAGAAACCCAGAGAGGAAGGACTAAAAACTTGAATTGAAAAGTTTACAATGACACATTACATAATGGATATTATGCCCGTATTCACTAAGTCACCCCGGGACTGAATAAGTACTCTGGACGCACACCCTGCGTCATATGTTACATAA
The DNA here is from genome assembly GCA_023653785.1 of Ophioderma brevispina. Lineage (NCBI taxonomy): Eukaryota > Metazoa > Echinodermata > Ophiuroidea > Amphilepidida > Ophiodermatidae > Ophioderma > Ophioderma brevispina. The sequence goes on along the minus strand of JAMKCH010011215.1, from coordinate 127,735 downwards.
CACTACTACTTAGAGTTCATTGGCACCTGTATTTAATGGTGTGTGCATTGGCACGGCTTCTACCTAGCTGGTATGGTACCAAGCACACAGCAACCGTCATGCTATCCTTGGAATCAAGTATATAAGATACTCATCCTTTCCTGCTATTAGCCATCGCTTAGGGATTGAACTCAGGGGAGGGAGAAGATGGAGCATCTGCCCATTATTGCATTATTAGGTCCACAGAATCCTATTTTAAGCTTATTTCAGTTCCAGAGACCCTCCCTACCTTTTCAAAAAGAAATTTACTATTCTTCAATTAGCTCATGGTCCGTTCCACTGTTGGACGAAGCCTCGCCATGTTTCCATGCGGGCTTTTGGTCTACCCTTCCACGCGGCCTAGTGGTCGCCGGGTTTGGAAGGGGCACCTGGTACTTACATGTGATTCACATTACGTGGACAGGAGATACGTACACCTTATGCAAACGCCAAGCTCCGCGGAGGGTTCGGCGCATTCTTCGAACCAATTACGCATCACGACTGAGGTGCAATGTTCTCCTGGGCTCACCACAGTCCACCTCCGCGTGTGTTCGATTCTGATTCCACAATTTTAATTAATCATACTGTAGAGTAATGTGTGCAGGTACATTTGCTGTTCTAGTTGGTATATCTCGCTTTGCACTTACCAACCATCACGTTCACTCCATTCATCATCTGAAAAGTTATCGAAACTTCCGCAGGTCAACCTTAAAGGGGCCTTTCGTGATCTCACAGCCTCGTCCCCGACTTACCTAAAAAGTTGAGATTTTTATAATCATCTGAACCGTTATACCTTGTAAGTAATCCATGTGTACCTAATCTTAATGCAAATTTGGTCGCCTTCTGTAAGAAATTCGCATTTTGTATTTTCTGTCCATAACGGACAAAATTACAGCCCAGGTATGGGAACCGTGGGAACAACAACTGCTCATAACACAAAACCACAGATCTGAAATCTACTCAAATTATGGAGGACTGATGGACAAGTTCAATCCACATTTTCCATCGGAGATATTAAATTCACCATAACATAAATACGCAATGTCAGAATCAACTGAATTTTAGAAATAACTTTTTTTCTTGACAATATATGTAATTGAATCATAAACAAAAAAAAATGTGCTAAGATCACAAATGCAATCTTTAAATATTGCAGTAATTTGATATCATCCACAATCTAATAATTCACAATTTGAAACCATACATTCAATAAATATATTGAAAGTTCCCATATTAAACTTAATTTGGTATAGATTATTTTTTCCCTAGCTTTTCCCATTTCACAAATATTCATTCTTGCAGAGAGTTTAACAAAATGGGCATGTGGTCTGATCGTCTTTGGGACCCCATATTTACCCGGAAGTAGTATTTATTTTGATATCAGATGACAGGTCTATTTTTCTCATTGTCATCCTGAATTTGGAACCATCAAATCCAATTTCATTGCCAACCAAGGATAAAACAAAAAAAACGCCGAATTCTGTAACCTCATATTAGCACAGTGTTGAATAGGGCTTTACAATGCACATTTATGCACATCAAACCGCAAGTTTGTTTTCAACGGTACTTGACTGGCGTATGTGCAAGTGCCAGCCCTTATATCAGTAGAGAACGTGATAGACAATCGGAAAAGCACCTTTAACAGAGGCTATTTATTTTGTACGTAAAACTGAAACATGGAGTCCTGGATTGACAATCCTTTGGTTCACATTTCTGTTCTCTCCAGTGAAGTTATTATGATCTGTATCCTGCATATCTCATAAAGATAGAATTAATCTGTTTGTTATGATATTTACCAAAATGAGGAGATATGTACCATAATGGATTGTCCTACTGGATGCAAAATCTCCCTCAGTTAGGCATAAAAAAATTGTTGGTTTTGGCGTAACCCGACCAACCCTAAAAAACATGCCGCCTGCGAAATTTTTATGCAAATTAGCACAAAATAAAAAAATATTCTGCCGACCGACCCATTATTTTCATCCACAATTAAAAAATATATTTTTTCACCAACACAAAGATGAAAAAATACAAAACAAGACAACAAAGCCAACTCCAACAAGTAAATAAAAGAACTTGCTATGTAATGAAAAAGCTGAAATGTAGCATCGTGTATTCATTTTAGAGTAAAACATTGAGAAGATCTAAAAAAAAATATTAAAAAAAAAAAATCCGAACGACCGACCGACCACTGTATTGTTGTCTCGTTTCGCCCAAAAAAAAACCATATTTTTTTTATGCCTTATTCTTCACATATTTATCTTTCCCTGGACCTTCACAGTTTTCATCATTTTGAGTAATTATTATTTTTCAATACATAAAATATCAATTCAGACATGCTTAAAATGATTCTTGTTATGCCAGAAATAAAATGCATTCTCCACACTTTTGCACTTAATTAGGCATCCGGCCTAGTACATATCCATCCCTTTCGTATGTCCTGAATTGCAAAATGCTAAAACCACAAAAAAATGCTGGCCACTCGGGTGTGGGCTGTCAGGTATTAACAACGCAAGTTTCATGCATTGGTGGGCGCACACGCATTTGGCTTCATTTGCCAAGGGATAACGACCTGGTGCCCGAGCCAACTAATCGTCGACCACGTACTGACCGTGGGTCCGTGCATTAGGACATCCATTATGTAATGCAGCACTGCACACGTAATCTACTGTACTGTTTCATATAAATAAATGAAATCATGGATGTGACTAAAATATTGTATCGGTCATCGGTCCTGGACCAGAATCGTGTGTTGAATTTATTACGGGATGGCGTTACTGAACTATAGCCTGCCATCCCAGCCCAAACATGGGATCAATTTCAGAATACACTGTATTCCCTTAACTGGTAGATAATGATTAGGGGGTTGTGGTTATCAAGGATAGAACTTACTTTTATTACATAAACATGATATGATCTACTCAAGTCGCTGTCGGAAATAAAAGTAAATTGAGTGAGTTATCACAATTATCGTGTCTGGAAATAACACTTGCAGTTGGTAAAATCCCTGTATCAGTAGCATCACTTGTTTTGAAGTTATGAGCTTTTTATAAAGGGTAGTATTTTTTTATCCCCCCCCCCCAAAAAAAAAATAGGCTAAAAGAAAATGAATAGTTTGTCTCAAAGTGCTCATGCAGATTTGTAAAAAAAGCACTATGTTCATTTCATAGAGCTTCAGATTTGAGGGCTCAAATTTCAGGACGACATGAGAAAATTACGGCTTCAATCTGGATATCAAATCGAAAATACTACTTCTGGATAATTCAGGGGGGTCCCAAAGACGATCGTAACACACCCTTTACAACGTTACAATAGTGATATCAATTTCATTTGAAGCCATGGAAGCTGATTTGAGTCTACTGCCATCTATGGCCTGTAAACAATGCACACAGTCATTTACTTGCAGTCTGTTTACTATCTTCAGTAGATAACATCTTTGATCAGCCTGTAATAAACCCCAAGGTCTATTGGTTGATTTTATTGCTTATACAAAAAAGTTATATGATGCATTTGGCCAATCAGTCAGACATGGTAAGAAGAACTTAAATGTTTCTGCAGATGTATAGGTCCATTTTGATTGATTACTCAGAGAATATATCATGCTATATCATATAATGAGCCAATCTGAGATACTGTAAGAAAAGTGATGACTGGGGGGGGGATAGCCCAGGCTCAGTCAAAATGCATAATCACATCTGGTATTGTCATAATTGACTATTATTTTTTAAAAAATTACATCTATCATTACTTGTTTTAAATGTTGGAGTAAGCATTCGCCCTGTTTTGACCCCCACTTCAAACTTTAATGTCAGTGTGAGTTCACAAAATCTGCCACAAAATCACAGATATCCCGTTTTTTGTTCTACTGTGTGTGTATTGAGAAAAAATTTACCAGCTGTGAAAATGTAAACAATTTCATTAGCTCTTAACCGGGTTTAATTCAGTGGCGTAGCCAGGGGGGCAGCTTCCCCCCTGTGGGGAATCTTGCCCCCCTCTTGCCCCTGAAAAATTAGTGATTTACATAGGCCATATACTATACTAACACATTTTAATATATGCTTGCCCCCCAAAATATATGTGCCCCCCCTGAAAAAAAAGCTGGTTACGCCACTGGTTTAATTTAACAACTGAACCCAGGTAGTACGCACTGCGTATTCACGTTATTTGGAGGTTGATGCCCTTGTGTCACACTGCGTTTTGCTACATTCACGCGCTCTGCCAACGTTGTATCTTTGCATTCAACAGGTTGTTTGATTTTTTCTCACTGGGTAGTGGCAGTCCTTTCTTGTTGTATTTAAGCCATAAGGATTACAAAATTAGGGTTAAGATTACCTTGAATTATAAACCTGTTTAAAAATGAGAATGATTTGGGTTACTGGTACTCTCTTTACGCCGAATTGAAACGGCAATGCCATTATTTTTGCATGGAAGTACATGGCCTCCAGCCTCGTTCTTCCACTTAAAATAGTGCCATCGCCTTTGTTTCAATTTGTCATAAAGAGAGTAGCGGTTCCCAAAGTCATACTTATATTTTCTAAATTTATCCTAAAAGTTACTTATTTTCTCATTGTTGACCAAAAGTTGTTTAAACAGAATAAATTGCAATATTATATTCTACTTAATTTCATAAAAATTATAAAAACAAAACAATTTACATCATCTACCTTATTTACTTGCATTAAAAATGTACATATTTAGCCTCAAATTATTATGTCAAGTCTTTTCTGGTTTTGCTTGGGAGTTGCTAGTTGTAAGATTTACATGTGTGCATCTTATTTTGTCATAAAAAGATCACCCCTAAATCAAGAAGAAGACAAATCTCTGTGGTATAAATCCGCAGATCACCTTGCAAGATGAAGATTTCATTAATAAGTAACAAAACCAAGATCTTCCCCAATGGGAAGATAGATTTGAAGTGATATTTACATAAATAAGTAAAATCTAAATATCATGTCGACAGTGCTCCACAATATTTGTATTTTGATTTGTTTAAATCAATAATTTCGAGGTTTAGGGCAAAAAGGCCCCATTTGCAATAGCTGCCAGGTGTTAGATTTGGCAGTTATCACAATTAATAAGAACACAACTGCCAAAAGGCAGCTATTGCAGATGGGGCCTTGTTGCCGTAAACCTTTGATTTATTGCAAGGTTTCAACTTCTTGTCCTACATCTGTTTGCAAAACCCCTCCAATAATCGCTTTGCTTACAAATGGCAAGTTACGAGTTGTGAATGGACGGATTCAGCCGGCAATTTGATGAATCGGCGATGATGAATTTTTACCACATAGCACCTCAGAGTCGATGTCATTGCTATTCATAATTCAGTACATTACGCTAACTAGTCCACTCTCTTTCTCTCGCTCTCGTGGGACAAATGTGTTTCTTTGCAAGTTCAAAAACCCATTATTTTTAACAAGTCGTGTGCACTAGTTGATGAAGGGAAGGTCACTCTGAAGTTTAAACCTGTTGTTTCACGCCCACACAACAGTCTGGCGTGCAGTGTGGTTGTATATTCATGAGCATGCTTGTGGGGTTTGTGATCGTTTTGGGTACAAGAGATCAGGTATAGTTCATTAGTGGCTCTGGTTCAGTTGGTGTAACCAGACCTTGCAAATGGAATTTTCAGAGGGGCGAATTGGGGTCTTCTCCATAAACACTGCACAACGGTCAGGGGCTGGCGGGGGGACAAGGGTTCTGAGCGGGGGGCGTTGTGGAAGGGCTCGGGTGATGATATGTGCTCATGCTCAATCCCCTTACTCAAAGCTAAGTGGGTAACAATGACTGTTCAATTTTTTTAATAGACCTTGACCAGATTTGCAATGATTGCGGTCAAAAATTTTACCACCTTTCTCATGCCAAATTCAGGATTAAAAATTATTTTTACAATTCTTCATTTTTTAGTTTGAGGACTACAAAAAAAAAAAAAAAAAAATTTTTTTTTTAACACCCTTCGTCAAACAGGTTAATTAAGCCAATGCAATCACAGTCATTTTCCCTTAATTTAAAATGCCCATTGTGTCTCTAAATTGCTTGTGGTACCTCAAAGTACATGCTGTTATTTGTGAAAACAGACTTTAATATGTTAAAAGTTAGCGTAAACTGCCATTTTTATCCCCTGGCGTGAAAAGCAGAAGGGGGATATGCTATCAGTCAAGGGCGTCGCCGGCGGCGTCCAACACAATCTTGTGGAATTGGATACACATGAGACCCATAAGGGTTATGGTGTGTAATTGGTGGGTGGGATAGGACTGCCATGCCATTCATGGCTGATTAGATTATGGGCGTGGGCAATGAAATAGGTACACTAATTTGGACTAATAATGAGTTATTGGGGTTGTTGTAAACAAAAAGCTTGTGAAACAAACTATCTGAGATCCAACGTCCGATTTTGATGATGAAACTTGGTGTGGGGGGTGGGGAATCATGTACTCTCGCGATGATTAGGTTTGTGGCGCATAATATGCTTACTTAACTAGCTAAATTGTGCAGATTTATGGGCTAAATTGGGGTATTTCACCCAAAAAACTTGGAACAACTATCTGAAGTCCATAAGTCCGATTTTGATGAAACTTGATGGGGGTGGGGAATCATGACTCTCGCGCTGAGTAGGTTTAAGGTGGTTTGTACGGGTTTAAAGGGGTTGTCAGGGTTTTTAAGGGGGCGGCGGGGTCCAGGGGGTTTAAGGGGGTGTTGGCTTAAGGGGTTTGTCAGGTTTAAAGGGGGGGTTGTCCAGCTTTAAGGGGGTTGTTGGGTTTAGGGGGATGTTGGGTGTGTTTTAAAGGTGGGGTGTCCGGGTTTTAAAGGGGTTGTCCGGGGGTTTAAGGGGGGTTGTCTGGACTTAAGGGAATTGTGGGTGTAAGGGGGGTTGTCAGGGTTTAAAGGGGTTGTCCGGGTTTAAGGGGGTGTCTGGCTTAAGGGGGCTTCTTGTTGTGGTTTAAGGTTGGGTTGCACGAGGTTTAAGGGGGGTGTCCAGCGTTAAGGGGGTTGTTGGGGTTTAGGGGGATTTTTGGGTTTAAGGGGGGTTTTGGGTTTAAGGGGTTGTGGCACATAATACGCGAATGCATGCGAAGACGTGCCCACATGCAGCATGCACGTACGCGCGCATGTGTGATGCATGCGCGGACGTTGCACATGGGTTGTCGGTTTTTTTAAGGGGGGTGGTCTGGGCTTAGGGGTGATGTTGGGGTTTAAGGGGTTTTGTTAGGGTTTTAAAGGGGTTGTCCGGGTTTAAGGGGGGTTGTCTGGGCTTTAAGAGGGCTTGTTGTGGTTAAGGTGGGTTGCACGAGAGTTTACGGGGGGTGGTCAGGTTTAAGGGGATTTTTGGGTTTAAGGGGGGTTGGTGGGTTGAAGGGGTTTGGTGGCACATATATATTTTGTTATGCAAAAGAGCCATATTGTTACTCTCATACCTTACTCTCTTCGGATGTGCCCTTTGTTTTCAACACGCTTTAGCAATATAAACCCAGATTCTATCCAAACAATAAATTGACCCACCTCCCCTCAACAGAATAGAGTTTGTCACAAGGAGAGACAATGGGAATAAGGCAGAATGGTGTGGTAACTTCGAAAATAACTTGTAAAAAATAAAAAAGTGGCAAATTTTTGAATAAAATGCCATTTGCAGTGATTATTTAAAAATTGGTAAACCCTCCCGCCAGGGGATTTAGCGGTTCGAGAACCGCGACGTGTATTTTGGCTATTTCATTATGTAATAAGGTTGGGATCTGACATTTTACACAAAAAAATCATCCATCTAAAATTGATTGTTTTCAGCTTTACTACAAGTTGTAAGTAACTTTCCCAATAATATAATGCAAAACAAAAAAATCATTCGTAGACAAAAACTTGAGGGCCTGTTGTTTGTTTGCAAGTTGCAAACAAGTGAGTTCTATAATCAGTTCAAATTGAGTGAGAGTTCTTGCATATTCCATGAGATCGGATATTGAATTGATATGAGGGGTAATCCTTGGCATGTGGAGCCTTGTTGTCTTAAAAAACATATGTGGCCGTGGTACAAAGTTACTGCACAGAATCAGCATACTGGAAATTTATGAATTCACTTTTACATAATGGTCTGTTAATGATAAAAGACAAATGCCATGATTGGCCGAGATGTCAAGGAACTCATAATCCGCTTTGCACTAATTTCTTGGACAAGGTTGGATAGCCAAATATTTTTTTTTTTTTTACCTGTGGCCATTAAAATAATCCTCTTACCTCTCACGGTGAATGGACAGACCTAAAACTTTTAATGAGCTCTCACTCATTTTGAAATCTACTATAGACTTAATATTTCCTTATTGCTGTGTTCTGTAAGAGTGCTCTAGGAGTACTAGGTGTTGACGAAATCTGACACATGCATGTAAAAGCACAGAATTGAGGACGGACTCCTTTTAAGATAGCTGAGTATGTCTTTAAGGTGGTATAGAAGTGTTTATGGTATCTCTGTTATACTACTTGTAAATATCACAACAACTTAAAGATATCACCAACTAAGAAGGATGTGATAAGAAATACTTGGCTCATATTTTTATACATCCATGAGCTAATTTGCATATTTAATCAGCAATGATATAATTTTTAAATATCCTCAAATACTGAAAGTTGTACAAAGTTGAAAGTTGGTCGAAATGTCAAATTAAAGCCCTTTCAAAGGTCTAGTTCCTTAACCACATTCCAGATACTTTAGAGGGCTAGGTCAATATGTTATGTGAGAAAAACTAAGATATAAAAATGACCCTTGTGCCAGGGGAGGGCAGCCAAGAAATCCCAATTTCAGACGTCGCCATTGGTTTAACACGTAAAAGCGAAATCTTGACGAAAAATTCTGATTTTTTTAATATGTTGTCAAGGAAAATTTGCTTATTCCAAAACCGTTAGAGATGAATAATCAACTCCACTGGAAAGGTTACTTATGATTTTTTTTGGTATTAATAACGAACGAGGACGAGGTCGTATGTGGGTCATGGGAACACCAAAGATCGACCCACATCAAAGCACCCAAATTGGTTTGTGGTTTGCACTCTGTATTGCTGTAATTTCTTTTGACATTTTTGGTGAGTTGCTATAATGAAGGAGGCTTGGCCGCCACTGCCTGCCTTGTGCATCATTGTCATAATTGAAAAAAAAATGTATTTCTCCAAATCATAAAGTAGATTAGGGATTAAAACACAAGTAGGGTTTACACCAAATTCCAGGCTAGGGGTGTAGTTTTGCTTCCATATTTTTAAAAATTTGAGAATGGGTGAAAATGTTAAGTTGGGAGAAGATTGACTTAGAAATTTTAATTTGACTTCAAAGCTGATATACCACATTAAAGTATTTGAAGACCATTTCTGATGGTAACAAAAGGAGGGAAATTTACCCAAGTTTCTTTTAAGGAGAGAGAGAGAAAGAGAAAAAATCATGTTTTTGGCTTTAAGTATTTTTTTCTGCTAAGAGTCTGTAGGTAGACACCAACTTTCCCATATTTTTTCTGTGCATCAAGGAATAGTGAACAAAATGTATACACATTTTTTTTTTGAGTGCCGGTTAACATTCCCGAGTGTTTGACTCGATTTCAATGTAATTTGAAACAAGATACAAGAGTACATATTATACGAATCTTGTCTAAAGATAGCCACTTCCCAAAAGAGCTGTCAGGGACAAAAAAATCCCCAGCAGCTGGTGTAAATGGCAGGGGTTCATACACAAACACAAAAACGTCCGTGATTTTTTACCTTTATTTTGAGTTTAATGCGAGTTAACGTGCGTGCGTGTGAGTCACCCCCTTCACTGCCTTCTCCAGCACTCCTACCATGTGCGCAGCATGGCGAGATATCATTGGGTTCGCACTCAAGCATGAGAATGTTGTTTTTGCAAGATGTTGATCGCTAATCAAATATTTCCTCCCCGAATGTTTTTGTCGTCCTCCGAGAGGACCCTATATCAATAATCCATTAGCGTAATAGGATACTACATTTAAATGCACTTAAGAGTCAGTGGCATCTGCCAAGCTCACAAAGTCATCTGCAGACGGTATTATTAGGTTGTATTTTTTACAACGATAGCTAAAAAATGATAACTTAAACTTTTTTGGCTACTCTACTGATAAAAATTAAAAATTACAAGCATGTAATGGTAAGCACAATGGATTCAGATACATAAAACATTTAAGGATCAAAAGTTGATACAAGATGTTACCTTGAATATGCAAAAATGAAGGAGATGAGGCAAGGTGTACCAACTTGGCATGAGGAAGGGGGAAAATGTAACATTGAAAACAAACTTAAATGTGACAGAGTAAAGTGTGGTAGCCACAAATTGCAGTGTCACAGTGTGAAAATGGGGCCAAAAACATATTAAACTGACGTATGGTTTATAAGGTAAACCATGAACTGGGACATTAGTAATAAGAGTTCCTGTGCACCATGAAAAAAACACCCAAAAAGCAAAAATTACCAGAAATGAAGTTGTACTTTGGCAGAGCAAAGTATGATAGCCATAAATTACAATGTCACAGAGCAGATCAAAAACTGGTAACCAATCAAATTAGATATTCTATGTATCCGTATATTGATTGGCTAATTAAGATCATATACCCTATGATTGACCAATCAGATTGGTCGGTAGTGCCTGGTGGTTAAACCATGAGCAGCAAAACTTATTTGACCACCAACTGAGGACAAAGTTTAACATTTTTGTAAAAAATATAACAAACTAACAGTAGATTATATTGAGGGAATGTGTAAAATTTCAATATCTAATATACTAAAAAGATAATGAGTAAATAAGAGTTGTCATTCCATTTCTATTTTAAGGGGAAATAGTATAGCAATTCTACTGATGGCTCAAGCTATCTCGCTCTCTCTTGGAAGAATTAGAAAAAATACTAACACTAACTATTTCAGCGGCATGAAGGACCTTGGTTAAGTTCTCAACCTTCATCTGAATTTGTTCATGGCCATTTATCACCGCACCCCACACTATATTTTACCCCGGAGCCGACCCTCTCCAATGCACCACAGAACATGCAGTTCACACGGAATTAACCACTATCATCAAATGCTGTCAAGGCGTCAAAACCCACCGGACATTGTTACAGTTCCTTCTCCTTCGCATCTAAAACAACACTTTACTGCGAATACTGAATGCGTAAAATGACAAGGTGGACGCATCTTCAACCATCGGGGAGGTTTATATTAGGACATGAACAACATCCCACTGGTCATCGACCGTGACATATCGGTGTCGTGGCGATATGTGCACTGACCAGAACTTGAAATTCATGCCATAGACTGGTTTCTAGTCTGGTTCAGTTGTTTTCTTGGTGTGATGTTGTCTGTGATTTCAAGATAATTATGTTGCCCTGCTATCACCCTAAAAGCAAAAACTAACAACTTGAGCATTTTCAAGAGGTGTGTTACTCACGGATAGTTGTAGTTTTGTTGAAATTGTGATTCTGTTAGGAATTGAGGAGGAAATGAGAATAGGAAATAAGAATTAGTATAGGATAGAATTCAGGAATTGTGATCAGTCAGACTGGGTGGGTGGGTGGGTGGACCAGCTGGGGGGCAGAGAACAATTAACCCAGAATGATGCTAAATCTGCTCTCAGTAACTTTCTTTAAAATGTGAACAAATACTGCCCTCAAATTGATTGAGTTGAGTTTTTTGCAATGTTGTATTGGAAATTGTTGTAGTAAAGTGTCCTTAAGTGACAACATGGGCAATATTTTGTGCAAAAATATGGGGATTGCTACGTTATTTATGCTTTGTACAGTCGAGACTGGTACATTGGATTCAGTGTACATTTTAGGGATTAGGATTAATTTAGCTTAAATCTAGAGATTATGGTTTTAATTAAGGAACTACAATATGATTAATACATTAATGAAATGATAAATCAGCTGCAGTGTATTTTTATTTATTTATTACAATTTAGATAATCAAGGTCTCAAAAGTACACCCAACAGTGATAAGGCTTTCTACTAGGGGTATCCCTCGAAACTGACCAGGACGGCTTGGGACAGTTGGGTTTACCACCCTACTCTTTTTCTAAACTGACTGTGATATACATGTACAGATACGTCTCTCTGTACATGGGAACAACAGCTTAACCAACAGTTTCCAGTAGGCTGCACACATTTTGACTTTGGAGCCATCTTTACCGCATTTCGTTTTTTATTTACTTGAGAAAATTTCTCAGAGATAAAAAAAAAGTCATTTAAAAAAATATGTTAATATCCCAAATCAATATTTTGTCAGGTAAACTAATAATTTGACTGATTTGAGCCATTTCTGGGGAAAAACCTTTAAAAAAAGTGCATTTTGTATTTAGGTTTTTGAACTACCTACTGGAAACAAACTTTTTGGCCTTACTGGGGCTATCTTTATGTGTGTGAGTGAGTGAGTAATTAAATAGTGTGTGAGTGAGTAATTAAATAGTGTGTGAGTGAGTGAGTGAGTGAGCGAGAGACTTAGATGCGAAAAGGAGGGGGAGGAGAGAGGGCAGGGGTGAGAGGGGGACTTGGGAAAGAGACACCTCAAGTGACTATTAAACAAATAATTTTTCATGCAAGTGACTAAACTTGTATGCCAAAAAGCATTTTGCCGAAGTTATTTTTGTAGCTCCAAAATTGATTGCGCATGTGTTAACACAGTCACGTTTCTTGGTTGGAGTAAATACTGGACTTTCTCTCCAAGCTTGCCAAGAAGTGGCTGCTGGGAATGGAGAGACAAAACCTGAATTTAGCAAATACTATTAGAGGTGGACCTTGCAGACCTCATTTGGTTTCCGGATTTGCCTCCTGTCTGCGCAGTATAAACAATTCTGAGTAGCGGTAAAAGTGTACACTGGAAGTGGATCAAATTGCCGGTCAATATGGACTGTGCATTCCAGTGAACTTTGAGCAGTCAACTTTTGCCTTAGACTTATAGGCTGGTATTCTGAAAGGGAGACTAACTTTAGTCCTGGGTGTAAACCAGGGTTAGTCCTACACGAGTGGACCTTTTACTGTCCAACATGCTCTAAAAATGTGCTGTAACGGGTGAGAAAATTCCTCTTGAATAGGCCATTCCGGCCCATCCATGAGGAATTTTCTCACCTGTTACATTTAACTTTCACAGTATTTTGAAAGGAAAAAAGGTCCACTCATGTAGGACTAGCAATGGTTTAAACCCAGGTCTAAAGTTAGTCTCCCTTTCAGAATACCAGCCATAGTGTATCCATGCTATTCTGTTCTTCATGAAGTAGGGAATAATATTACTGCTGTCGCAACCCATATTGCATGTTTGACTTTCTCATATGTTCCACCTTTGTGATTTTGTGTCTGCTGTAACCATTGCTAGATGTGCATTTTGATATTATTTCCTGTTTTAATCGCATTTATATAATGTTTTGACTTTGGCCTGGGACGAAGTAACAGCAGCTCAGAAACCCTTCCCATCGTGCACAGGGCCAAAAGAACTGGGAGCTGCTAACACATAGAACTGCCACAGGAAATGCATGCAAAACAAAACAAAATACCCTGTGCTTTGTAATTGGGCACTAAGACATTTTAATGCATATTCATGTTCAAAGTCCTTAAAGGTGCAACAAGAGATTTTGAGGCACCCAAATATTGTGTCATAATAGTAATTTCAAATAGATTGGACACTCAATAGATTTCTTACCTTGTTTTATGCTACAGAAATATCTTAAAAGAGAGAAAAAAGGTGATTCTAATTTGCTTTTATTTCAATGTAAAACATAGGCTGAATTTCGTATTTGCTCCTATACGAAATTAGAAATTTCACAATTTCTGTACCAAAGAAACATTTCTCAGCTGAATCCTCTCAGATGGGGATATTGTTGATGGAAAGCTTTACATTGGGGCAAAAATCAGAACTTTCGTTTTTTTTAGGGACACCTGATATGTGAAATCTCTCGTTGCACCTTTAATAAAAGGCATATGAATAGTTTATATCTGTAGTGCTTGACTGTTCCAAAGAATATGATGAAAAAACATCCAATTTGTGTAGAGATTTAGTCATATTTTACACTGTGATTACCTGTTATTATAGAAAATGAAAGGCAAAACTGATGCATTGTGGGAAGGGCTTCAGCATGATGAAATTCTCAGCTTCCATATTTGCATGTTATAAATACCAAGATCATGCCTGGTTATCCGTGAAAAGTTATTTCTGCCATTTCCTGTACTACAAAAATGATATCCCTGAATACATCCTGACAGAGGGACAAAACTGCAATTAGCAGTTTTTATTGTGGTTTTAATTTATCAGAGTTCCCTCTCCAACTGCTGTTTATAACTTAACCAGGCGTGGCCTTTCCATCATTATTTCCCCCACTTATAGTATTTGTCAAAATTCCTTACACATGTAACTATGTACGCTCGCTTTCCCACGTAAGCGCAGTTCACGCAGAGATACGCTCGCGTATGTCATGGCCAAGGGATTATGACAAACACTATAAAAATGCAGCTTTGGCAGAAAACATGCAAACCCAAGATCTGTTCATGTGTGGACTTGAAACAAGTCTATCATGCATGTGGGCATGGTCAGCTAGACCCATGGGTATTTGAACTTCATACTTAGCTTATTGTTCTAGTGCTATGATATCATGTGCAGAATCGGCCCATTTTCACCCCGACCACTTGGCCGCTCTCGGGAGGCAATCCCTATCTTTGTTCCATTTAAGGGTACATGCATGTATCCTTGTCTTATTAGTTGTGCTATGGTAGTGCTATCAGGTTGGACAATTTCTGAAAAAATAGGATATGGATATTGTAGAAAATTCAGGAAAGCAATATTTTTTCCCCTGATAAGTGAGAATTTCTTTGTTAAAAAGTAAGAATTTCATTGTTAAGAAAGTCAGAATGTCTTTTTGAGAAAAGTAGAACTTTTTTGTTAAGAAAGTAAGTATTTCTTTATTGAGAAAGTAAGGATTTATATGATAAAAAGCAAGGGTTTAATTCTTTAAGAAAGTAGGAATTTAATTTTGAAAGTAAGAATGTGTTAACTATGAAAGTAAGAATGTCTTTATTAAGAAAGTGAGAATTTCCTTATTAAGAGTGACATTTCTTCAAGAAAATAACAAGTTCTTAAAAAAAGTAGCAGGTTCTTCAAGAAAGTAGCAGGTTCTTCAAGAAAGTAACAAGTTCTTCAAGAAAGTAACAAGTTCTTCAAGAAAGTAACAAATTCTTCAATAAACGTATTTGAGCAGAATGAACAAGCTTGAATAGCTCGTACCCTTAATCACCCCAGGCAGGGGCAGCGCTAGTGAAGAAAGCATCACTTGCAGATGACGGAGAGGCTAAACCATGCTTAGAACATGCAAAATGTTTCTACTTAGGAATTGATCTGAATAACTTTGATTCAAATTACCTTAGCTGTGAAATAATCTCCATATAAAACTTATGTGAATGTG
The DNA here is from genome assembly GCA_023653785.1 of Ophioderma brevispina. NCBI lineage: Eukaryota > Metazoa > Echinodermata > Ophiuroidea > Amphilepidida > Ophiodermatidae > Ophioderma > Ophioderma brevispina. The sequence goes on along the minus strand of JAMKCH010011215.1, from coordinate 112,312 downwards.
TGCCCATTTCTTGACTAATTTGTTGGAGGCACTTTTGAAAAAATGTAAAATCTGGAAAAAAGGGAAATTGTAGTGGTATTAGAAGAGACTAATTTGTTTTTCATATCTGTGTAGGTGTCAATGACAGTTCAAGCAGTGTAAAAAATTATAGTGTGTCTCCAAAATATTTCTACCAAAAATTAGATATCTCAAATTAAATATATATCATGCATAGCCTTGTCCTTTAAAAGGGCACAAGGAGATTTTCTGATGATACAGACTTCTAAATTCTAAATTTGTGCTTGTTTGATTGTAAAATACCTTCCGAGAATGTTTTGAAGATTTCCTAGACAAGCAAGTTCAAAACAAAAACAACAACTAAGTTTTGAACTTGCCTGCTGTCCAAATCACTTGCATAGAGAAACATGCTTGGATTGTTTTGTCTTGGGTGACAGAAACTACTAAATCATCTTTTTATTATATGAAGATGGCATTTAAGCTTATTCACTTAAGGTGTGATTTAATATACACTTGTAAACAATCTAAATATGCAAAACATTTTGTGGATATATCCCTAGGCCTTTTTACTATTAAATATTTTGAGTTCACACTTCACGTCTGGACACTCATCCACAACAGATTTTGCTAGTGAAAAATTAAAGGATATTTGATTTCTTTCAACATATTTAAAAGTGCAACGAGAGATTTCAAGTCATCTATATTTTCTGTGATATGCAGTGATTTCATATAGATCAGACACTCAATAGATTTCCTACCTTTCATTTGGCTACAGAACTAACTTAAAATTAAAGCAAAAGATGATTTTATATGCTTATATTTCAAAAGAAAACATAGGCTGAATTTCCTATAGGAAATTAGAACTTTCACAATGTTTGTACCAAAGAAACGATTCTTGGCTTAATCCTTTCAGATGGGGATATTTTTGATAGAAATCTTTACACCAGTGCAAAAATCATAATTTTCACATTTCTTAGGGACACTTGTTATTTGAAATCTCTCATTGCACCTTTAACAGTCAATTCCTTCATGTGAGGAAATCATATTTCAATTTCTCAATGCTAAGTTTCAACCAGTCACAGATGCAGATCTGAAAGTGAAGTAGCCTCAAAGCAGCAAAAATTGAATGCTAAAAATGATGGCATCTAAAGGTTTGTTCATACTACGCTGCACTGCGCAGTGCAGTGCCGATATATCGATCACTTGCTGCAGCAACTCAACGTAACCTGCTGCAGCTGCAGTTAAAATAAATTTAACTCGGTTGTAGTACCGCAATGCAGTATACTGGACAGAGACCGAATTCGAGCACTGCAACTTACCGCAACGCACGTTGCAGTGTAGTATGAACGAACCTTAAGAGTTTCCACAAGGTAACAAAAATAAAAGGTGCATATCCTGTGTTGATCAAACCGTATCACTACAAAAAAAAAAAAAAAAAAAATGAACAAGCATGAATAGCTCGTACCCTTAATCACCCCAGGCAGGGGCAGCGCTAGTGAAGAAAGCATCACTTGCAGATGACGGCGAGGCTAAACCATGCTTAGAACATGCAAAATGTTTCTACTTAGGAATTGATCTGAATAACTTTGATTCAAATTACCTAAGCTGTGAAATAATCTCCATATAAAACTTGTGTGAATGTGTGCCCATTTCTTGACTAATTTGTTGGAGGCACTTTTGAAAAAATGTAAAATCTGGAAAAAGGGAAATTGTAGTGGTATTAGAAGAGACTAATTTGGTTTTCATATTTGTGTAGGTGTCAATGACAGTTCAAGCAGTGTAAAAATTTAGAGTGTGTCTCCAAAATATTTCTACCAAAAATTAGATATCTCAAATTAAATATATATCATGCATAGCCTTGTCCTTTAAAAGGGCACAAGGAGATTTTTTGAGGATAGATTTTTCTACATTTGTGCTTGGTTGTAAAATACCTGCTGCAAATGTTTCGAAGATTTACTGGACAACCAAGTACAATTATAATAACATCAACTAAGTTTTGAACTTGCCTGCTGTCCAAATCACTTGCATAAGGTTCATTCATACCTCGCTGCACTGTGCAGTGCAGTGCAGTGCCAATATATCGAACACTTGCTGCAGCAACTCAACGTAACCTGCTACAGCTACAGTTAAAATAAATTTAACTCGGTTGCAGTACCGCAATGCAGTATACTGGACAGAGACCGTAATTCGAGCACTGCAACTTACTGCAATGCACGTTGCAGTATAGTATGAACGAACCTATAGAGAAACATGTTTGGATTTTTTTTTGGTCTTGGATGACAGAAACTACTAAATCATCTTTTTATTATTTGAAGTCGGCATTTAAGCTCATTGAAGTAAAGTGTGATTTAATACACGGGTAAATATGCAAAACATTTTTTTGGAAATATCCCCAGGCCTTTTTAAGAACTTAAAGGTGCGTGTTCCGATCGTCTTTGGGACCCCCCCCATTTACCCGGAAGTAGTATCGATTTTGATATCAGATGAAGGGCCGTATTTTTCTCATTGTCGTCCTGAAATTTGAGCCCTCAAAATCCATTTCATTCCCAAGAAAAATAAGCAAAAACTACCGTATTTATGGTTAACCATCAATATTAGCACAGTCTTGAATAGAGCTTTGCAACATGCATTATTGCTTCTACCATCAAAACTGCAAGTTTGTTTCCCACGGTACTTGATGGGGTGTATGTGCAAGTGCCAGGATCTCATATTAAGTAGAGAACACAATAGACATAAATCGGAACAAGCACCTTTAACACTATCAAATAGTTTTGAGTTAACACTTCACGTCTGGACACTCATCCACAACAGATTTTGCTAGTGAAAAATTAAAGGATATTTAATTTCTTTAATTCAACATATTCAACAGTCACTTTATAAGGCAATCTTATTTCAATTTCTTAAGCAATGCTAAGTCTTATCCAGTCACAGATGCAGATCTGAAAGTGAAGTAGCCTCAAAGCAGCAAAAATTGAATGCTAAAAATGATGGCATTTAAGAGTTTCTGCAAGGTAACAAAAATAAAAGGTGCATACCCTGTGTTGATCAAACCGTATCAATACCAAACATTTCATATGTCCAAACTTGATTATCCATACAGCCGTTATTCAGTCTCAAATCACATTACGCAATTGTCACAGTAGCGCGTGCCCGCAGGCAGTTCGTGGTCACCGAGTATGCAACGATATCATCAGGTGTGCTCCGCAAGGACACAAAATCAATAGCTGCCTTATGCAGTATGATCATTGGTTTAATATTATTGGGGTTTAACAAAGTGGTGTTTTAGTGGTTGTGCATGTCTCACTCTAAGGGTACATTTTTGTTGCAATTTGGGTTATTAAAGGAAGTGTTTTCAAGGATTATAGACTAAAAACTACTTATGGTTGAGCTTTTTAAGTTTTGACTCCAACAAAAGGCAGCTATTTTCGGCTGGGATCTTCTCGTTCTAGCTTGACGACATTTCATTTGCTCTTTGTGCTGAATGCCAGCCTGAAAAAAGATGAAAAGTCAACTGGATGCTGAAAGTCAGAAACATTACCTGATGGTCGTCTCCCTCCATACTCTATTGAAGTGCCAGAATCACAGACAAACCAAAAAATGAAAGTATTGTTTGATATGACATTGACCTTGTGAAGTTGTGACATTTCTCATCCTACTAATTTTTCCTGTGGTATTGTTAAAGGGTGGGAAATAAGGGGAAATTCCCAAGAGGGGATTTGTGGTAGGTGGAGTGTGACAGTTTGCAAAATGGCATGGTTTAATGGGATTTGAAATGTTGCAGGCAACATTAAACCATAGGTGTGAACAGAGAAAATTGTGATGAGTATTTGTGTGATAAGAACTGAATGGGCAGCAGTCGGAGGGTGTTTTGAACCAATCCCATAATGCAACGCAATGTGCCTATACTGTACATGTACTAAACACATGTCAGTATTTAAGGATAAAAAGTGTTCAAGAAGTTTAAGGACCACAAAACATTTCATGATAATGATAAAAAAAAAATTCTTAAGTACTAGCACTTTGTGGGCTAAAATGAGTGTATAAGTCAGTGTTTTTACGTGTTAAGAATAGGATTTTTGTGGGATCACATGACCTTATTAAGGCAAAATTTCCCAAAACTGGTGCATTGTGGGGTGGAATCAATACACCCTCTGGGCTGTAGTGATGGCTGGGATAGTGGTGATAAAGGCTTCAAAGGTGAACATTTGTGATGAAGAAATGTCAACAAAAGTACATTCACTGGAGAGAGAGAGAAGAGAAAAAAAAGAAGAAAAAACCTAAGAAGCGGAAAGGGTTACAAAGGGATTCAAATGAGTGCTTCAGTAACTTGAACAGGTTTACCTGACTGCCTTTCCCTGGCCAATATAAATTCAACAACCTTACAGCTTTATTCCGTCAAAAGTTGTTGAATTTGCAGTAGTCAGGGGAAGGTGGTCACGGTCATGGGAAAACCTAGATGATTCATATTAAAGGAGAAAAAGGAAGAGAATTTGGGTGTTGTTCATATCTTCTATTACCTCTGGGACATTTTGAAAAGCAGCATTCTGATTGAGTCAGTTTACTGCCAATTATTCTGCAATAATGGCGGTCGCCAATGCCTTTCCTTTAGTAAATGAAAGCTAGCTGTTTAGGTAATAGAATAGAAATAAAGGGTTTGCAGGTGTCATTTATGGATAGTAAGTATCTTCGGCCAGAAAAAACTTTCCAAATATTGGGCTCGGCTGCGCCTCGCCCATTATTTAGTTTTTCTGACCTCGGAAACATTATTCGCCCAAATAAATGACCTGAAACACCTTTATTTCTAATTGAAGGTGGGAATAAGATTCTTACCAGGCTATGGCCCGATCGCATAATAGGCCCTCGTCCCAAGAGCCCCAGATATACGATTTACCGGATTGTGGTCAAAATTTCGGGTATCAGACGGCTACTATTTTCTCAGTATTCGGTGAAATCTTAGCACTAAAAATGTTTCTGTTTGCATAAAATGTTTGCTTTGGATGTTATGAGCGAAAAGGTCCCCTTTTGGTCGAAAAATATCAATTTTACAATACGATTCCCATATGTTAACTTCACAAAAACAATGCGATGACAAATAAGGCTTGGAAAGGAAATTTGAGCAAAATACGGTTCGACCTGAAGCCAGCCCTGTCATACGTCAGGTATACATTGTATTGCAATGAGCGCAGCAATCTTGTGTGCTTTTGTAGATGTTCATGCTTGGGACCTTGTGAAGTCGATATGCGTGGTAGGACCACAAATATGAGAAAGAGAGAGAGAGAACACTTTAATCAAGTCATTTGCATTGTTGCATATTGTGAAACAATGCACTCTGCGATTTCATGCATGATTACATTGTAGAGAGAGAGAGAAGTGGAGAGCCAAATGTGCTGATTTTTTCGCTTTTGCTAGGAAAATTGGAGTGGCATCTCTGGCCTACTTTTCACATCGGATGATTTCATGAAGCCAAATTCAGCTTCACTGGTATCAGAATTACTCATGAATACAAAATAGAATCATGATTCAAAGCTTTGCAGATAGTGCCTTAAAAGTGTATTTTGTGATCCTAGTACCCATCATTTTTTTTATGCGCAAGAAAAGTTTTTTTTGAGCAATGTTTGTATCACAGTTCCACTGTGTTGTAATTTTTTGTCCGTTTTCAGACAGAAAATACAAATGCCAGATTTTCTTCAAGAGTATTTGAATTTCACATAGATTAGGAAACATAATATACTCAGGCAACAGTTCAGATGATCTACAATTCATGGGGGTACGTTTGGGGAATTTAGTGTAATTTTACCAAATTTACAGTAATTTTGCTGTATTTCCACATTACAGAGCTGAATACTGTCATAAATACGCCCTTTTTAACAATTATCATGTTTTGAGGAGGTCCAAGTTTGTAAAATTCGGGATCCAAAAAATACGAATGATAAAATTGGATGATTTACAAACACCCAATATTAATTGGTATTGCTATGATTTTAAAATATTGCTCGCTGCGTCTCGCCCACTAGTTTTTTTTTTGGCAACTCACCAGTCGCCAATTAATTTGGGCTTAACGCTCCATGTATAATCATTAGTTTATGGTAAATTGCCTGTTAATTTTACAAAGATGTACTCAAACCATTTTGACTGTGAGTGCAAGAAGGGAAACCTAATGCAAAGCCCATTTTGGTCAATTCCCATCAACATACATTTATGTGTCTTGGTCAGTGGCTCTATGCAAATTGTTTCTTTCATGTGACTGTCAATCACCTTAAGAACCATTTTCAGAGCCACTGATTCAAGGGAAAGGTACGTTCAGAGTCATCCTAAAGCGTGGCACACAAATATGTATCACATGGCGCTATTGCATTTACGACCTTCTTTCACATGCTAACTATATTAAAGCTTTGTAAGGAAGTGCTAGTGTTACAGCTAAACCTGAAAGAACGCCCTTTCCCAAAAATGGTTGCTCCTGTCCTGATCTTTTTTTGTGTGAAAAAATTTCCAGATTCAACCATTGTCCCATCCAAAAGAGCAGTGGAGTGAGAGAGAGCGCGAGAGTCATACCCGCGATTTGAGATAACGAATGAGAGACCGAGAGTAGAGAGATGAGACCGGTATGGTAGCGCCGCGGGCGCGGGGGCGGGCGGGGTGCGCGCGCCTCGCGTACGCTCTGATCTCTGGGGCGCCGCTGAGTGCGACAGAGGGTGTTGCGCGGCGCCCGTCTTATCGTCGGCGCGAGTCGGCGCGCTCGCGTCCCGCGCGTCCCTCGCGGCTCCCGCCCGGTCTCCAGTATCTCGCCGCAGCGGCGCCGCGCCCTCCTCTCGTTTGCGAGCGGTATACGAGAAGGATATCGAGATGGAGATAAGTGAGGAGAGAAAGCGTGATATCATACGCTAGGAACAAGCGATAGAGGCAGAGATAGTATAGAAGAACCTGCCCTTAGTCCCTTGGCCCACCTCCTCACTATCATTTCATGATCTCTTCCTTGTACTATTACGGTTTGATTGCTAAGGAACTCATGTCAATGATTGAATAAACATGCTATTATTCGTCTAGTCCTCTGCCAGTAATCTGTATTCCCTGTCACATTTCCCATAAAACAATAGAATTCTATTCTCGACGCAGAGAACGTTGCCCCGCGCAACTCAGGGGCGTGGTATTATTTTGCATCATTAGTTATCGTAGTATGCGAGTGTCTGAACGGCACGTGGCGCGTTTGATTTTGTCAAGCTATCAGATTGGTCCTGGTTTGCCTACAAACCCGCAGTGTTGCTCTCAACCTATTCATTAATTTTCCGGCGGCCCTTGACTCGTCGTGAATACACCGGGCCCCAAAGAATCCTCCTGTTTTTGACGAGACTCTCTGTCTCCAAATTGTATATTGCCAACTCATCGGACGCTTTTTTTTCCTGTCTTTTTGTTAGGATGAAATTATGCCATGAGAGAAACCAATGTGTGACATGGCCATGTCATGCTAATTGTGTGCCTGCAAATTGGGTAGCATTTCTCATGCATGGTGGTTGTGTTGTGGAAATATAAAGTGTCTCAAAAAAAGCTCCTTGGTGATAAGTTGCAATTTAGCTCAAATTGAATTTTAGAATTTTCTTTTACCATGCACTACATGTAAGTGTTGTACACGCCATATTGTGGAACTATTTTTGTGATTCAAATTGGAAAAATTTTGTTGTGTGGTATGATATGTATAGTGTGTCCCAAAATTAAGTTGGTCCTCAAATCTTAGAAAGTGGAATCAATTAAGAATCTTATTTTTCTCTGACTTCCAGAGTGCAATGCAGTGTTATTGGGCACTTACCTGTCTATAGCACCTAAGCACTAGTTTGATTGGTTTACTTATTCAGGTAATATCATGCATGAGCAAATCAGAGATACCTAAAATGGTGGTATGGATAATATATAGATATATACTCACTATTTTGATTGGTTACTTAGAGGGTTAATCTCTGGTTGTGCCCTGTATGAACCAATCAGATGCACTGTATCTTAAGTGGTAATGCTAGTGGGCCGCCAGCATATCTTGCAGGACCAATTTGCCACCGTTGTGCGTGGTTAAATGTGTTGTGTGTATTGTGTGTGTATTTGTCCATCTAACATTAGAAGTTTTTTATGGAGCGTTCGGCCCACCGCTTATATTCTTTGAATATAGTGAGCTCAAAAGCCGAGAACTGCAAATTCTAGTTTTAATGCAATTTGGTGGCATTCTCTCTACCCCTTCAAGGTTCAACGCGAGGTTACAAGCTGTTCAAGATGAATCCTCCATTCAATTACGTGTTGTGTAAGTGTCCGTACGGACAGTGATGACTAAAATATCCAATTTTTGTTCTTAGAGGTTGCTTTTGATCATATCACGCGGGTGTGGAGGCTCATTGTTTATGTGACTCGCTTGTGTAGTTTAAGGTGGCGTGTCCGATCGTCTTGTGGGACCCCCTGATTTACCCGGAAGTAGTCTCGACTTTTTGATATCGGATGAAATCCCGTATTTTTCTCATTGCGTCCTGAAATTTGAGCCGTCACACTCCTTTCATCATTCCCAAGAGATAACAAAAAACCTCCGTTTTTAGGAGTTCACCATCAATAATTAGCACATTAATTGGAATAGGGCTTTGCACATGCATTATTGCGTCTACCATCATTCAAAACCACAAGTTTGTTTCCCACGATACTTGATGGGGGTGTATGTGCAAGTTGCCAAATGCTCTCATATCAAATAGAGAACACAATACCATACATCGAAACCAGCCCTTTAAGGCAATGCAGCAATTCTTTAGTAAACATGTGGTGCCTAACACTTGACCAACTTTAACACCATACTATAGAGGTTTTAGTCCCAACCCAACCCATATCTTCATCGCTGTATGCACACAAACTCTTGTCCTCCAAACCCAAATTCTGAGCGACCACAACCCTTGTCTCCATCCCCAGCCCTGTTATGACCCAACCCCATGAAACCCAAACCTTGTCTCCAACCCAGATATCCAACCCAATCCTGTGTCCAACACAAACTCTTGTCTCCAAACCCAAATTTCTGATCCCGACCACAACCCCTGTCTCCATTCCACGCCTGTTACCAACCCAACCCATGACCCCCAAACCTTGTCCCAACCCAGATATCCAAACCCCAACCCATGTTTTATTGCAAATACATTATCAGCAATAAGTGTCTCTTATGGCCTTCCCCCCCCTCCACTATGGTGCCTTTCCCTCGCTTCATTAATTATTAATCTTCAAACTTAATGAGATCGTAGAGGACCCTCTCATTTTTCATTTTTCACCACAAGCCTGGAAAAGCCCTGGAAAGAGCTTGATCAGTGACTCTACACCCTTAACAGGTCTTCTTATTGGCTCAATTACAGGACACACTGATATGAACCCCACTGAGTAACCATCAAATAGTGGCTTCTATATTTCTGTGGAAACCATCGCACTTCTTATTGTATCTCTGATTTGCTCATTACAATGATGTTAACTTCCAATTAACCAATCAAAATAGTGCTTATAGATGCCAACAGATAGGCAGGTAGTTCCCAGGGCCTAGGGTTACAAAATGGATGTTATAATGCTACTAAAGTATAACATTTTTATGTAAATACCTACTTCATGCATCGGTGGGGGGTTTTTTTGAACAGCAGTATAAGAAAGATTATGTCAGTCTCACAATATGAAATAGCACCAATTCCATATCACCTTGTTGCCTTGACAAGATAATATTAGGTAGCATCATGACTCCTGCATCCAGCCATGATTTATTGCTAGCCTTGAATCAAGTCATCATCAATCATATTAGAATTGTGATATTTCAAAGACAAGGAAACTGAGCGTTTTGTTGTGTTTAGTCACACCATTATGTCTTCCCTCTAATGCCAGGTGCTGTGAATGAGGATAAGATGCCAGAACATCCTAATTTAGGACTGTTTAATCTCCTTGCCGAGCCGTAGCCAGTGCATAGATTGTGTATATGCTATATCAAGTAATTTCATTAATCCTTTGAGAACTAACGGCGCATCAATGCGCCGATCAAAATCACTACACGTCAATTTTGGCTTTAAAATGTAAAAAAGTCTTCATTTCCCTGGGCACATTCAGAATTAGCATGGAAAATGTATAGAAATGAGTCGAAACAAGCCTATAGGCTTTGTTGGTGTTTTAGATGGCTTTCAAGATCACCTGCAAACATTTGGAAGGCCACCTCTAAAGCTACTGAATTATGTGTTACAAACGTATACAAAACTGGCCAGGTCCCAAAGGGTTAAAATAGATGTCATCGGAGTGCAGAGAAATGTCAGAAAAGCAATTAATTTGGATCAAAATCAAAAGAGATTGAATTCAAGAAATCAAGATAAACGATATTAAGAATGTTTGAAAGAGAGATTGATATTGAAACTAATTTGAAATCAAAAGATCAAGATCAAAAGATTGAGGAGAGAGTGACAGTTTGAGAAGGCAGAGAGAGGAGGGGAGCAAAATAATAATAATAAAAAATTATATGTCCCCTACAGAGAACTCAGCACCTTAAAAAGCATGAAACTAAACAGAACATAGATTATTAATATACATAAACAAGCAATTATACATCTACAAAACTCAATATTAAACATCAGCAAATGGTGTGTTTTTAGCATCCATATTTTGAAGACTAGGTAGACAGTGCCTCTCCCTCTCTGATACTAACTGGAAGTTTGTTCCAGAGTTGGTGGACCAATCATATTAAATGACTCGTCACTAGCTTTACAGATTCTAAAATCTAACTTTAAGCCACAGCTTTTTAGTGGAATACTTACTTACATTTCATTCAACTCTTTTTTGCAGCCCGAAATGCCCCTAAGTGATTTGTAATTAAAAACAAATTGTCAAAACCCCCAATCATAATATCATACTTCTCATTTTCACGATTGTACATGTTTATTCAAAATGAAATCAGGTTTATTTATTCCATACCTTTTCAATGTAAAGTTCATTATTTAAAATAGTAAAATAATTGTTAAAAACTAGGACAGGGATTTAACCACTTTTCCGAAGAAACAAAGTAAACATACCTGAAGGCATATGAATAGCGAGCGATATGAAAATGCACGATTGCCAAAGATCAACAGAGAGATTAACATAATCTCTGTTGCATATTACATCAGTAAAAATGATATTTGAGATTACTTTGTCTCTATATACTTTTATTTTTTGTGGCTTTCATTTGGGTTGAAAGATGAAGAGAAAACGAGATCAATTAGATGCAGAAACAATGGGAGGAAAGTTACTATTGAAATAGCCGAGTTGATCACTCTTGCATATTTCATACATCTAAGATATCTTTGTAGGTAACTGTATCTATAATTTATTACTTCGTGTATATGATTTCTCGTGGGTTAAAAGTTGGAATCAAAAAATGTAGATCGGAGATGTTATTGAAATTTAAAAATATAATCTGAAGAAATTGAATGGTATGATCTATGGCATAATGAGATACAAATGGTTGTTGTAGATGTTTAACATTTGCATTGATCTTTTTTAATCCTTCAGTGTTTATTTTTTTTAACAAAATTACAGATGAAAGAGAACCATGAAGTGCAGCAATCTGTTAACCACCTGGGCGCCTATGATACAATCTATCTGATTGGCTCATTACAGGACACAATATGAGATAGCCCTCTGAGTAACCAATCAAAATAGTGCTTCTATATCTCTCTGTAAACCATACCACCATTCTTACAGTATCTCTGATTTGCTCATTACATGATATTACCTTCCAAGTAACCAATCAAAAAAGTGCTTAGATGCTAATATAGATAGGCAGGTAGTGGAATTCTATAGGCAGAGATAAAAAACTCATTCAGTAAAGCATTTCAGAAATCAATGGAAGTCAACTCTACTTAATTATTATTATCTTGTTAGTGGTTGCCTTTTGGCAACGCCTGTAGAATACCTCCCAATTCTGTCTGGCATAGCTCCTGCAAATCTTAGGAGGAACCTTCAGACGATCAAGCTCGCCAAGAAATGTGATGAACCTGTTTTTTTTTTTTTTTTTTTTGATGAAAGAGAACCATGAAGTGCAGCAATCTGTTAACCACCTGGGCGCCTATGATACAATCTGTCTGATTGGCTCATTACAGGACACAATATGAGATAGCCCTCTGAGTAACCAATCAAAATAGTACTTCTGTATCTCTGTGTAAACCATACCACCATTCTTACAGTATCTCTGATTTGCTCATTACATGATATTACCTTCCAAGTGACCAATCAAAAAAGTGCTCAGATGCTAATATAGATAGGCAGGTACTGTACAAAAGGGAAATTTTTCACGCTTAACATTATTTTTCGCGCCTTTTGGCACTTCTGACCACAGGGGGGCTAGCGCGAAATTAAAAACCCGCGAAAATGTTTATTTTGTGTGTAGGTCTATGTAGGATAGCTGAGAAGAGCGAATTTAAAAACAAGCAAAAATGTTAAAAATCGCTGAAACGCGAAAAATTACACGCGCAAAAATTATCACTTTGACAGTAGTGGAATTCTATAGTCAGAGATAAAAAACTCATCAGTAAAGCATTTCAGAAATCAATGGACGATCAACTCTACTTAATTATTATTATATTGGGGCAGTGTATGTATGTTGGTCATACCATGGAGTGGTTGTGGCCTAGACTTTTAAAAGTTAACTATAACAACTCCATGATGTACACATGTTGTTTTATATGCCTTCAGTTTTTATGTGTTGATGATAAACTATGTATTTATTTCTGTGGTGATTGTTTTCTGGCCTTTTTGGCCTTTTGATCACCTCCTCCATTTCATTGTATAATTTTGTATGTTTAAATGATTGGAAATAAAGATTGATTGATGTTAAAGGAATTACAAACAATGAGTAATGATTACTAAAATAATTGCTAAAAAAGTGGAAAAATGATCTGCGACATCCCAACAAATCCCAATACAATTACAATTGTAAATTTAAAGGTGCCATTTGGTGATTCCAGCACATCTAGTTTTTTCATGTTCACTAGATATCCCTGCGGAAAAAGCTTATTCACAACTTTTTTTAGCACTGATCTTACACACTGGATAGGCTCTCTCCGCGAGACTTGAATAGCGAGACCGGTGAGGAAACCGGAAGTTGCACGTCGTCCCTTTTGCTCTTACCCAAAAAGTTACACTCGGTTGCCGGGTTTCTATGGGATGAGTAACAGGTATGACTTTATAAAGTACTTTCCTGGTCATATCTGAAAACAAGATCAAGCGTTTGCAATTTGTATGAAGTATGTTGTCCGTTTTGTCTGAAATTAACTGTGAGTAGAAGTAAACAAATTTAGTCTAGGCAATTTTGGGACCGATTAGTGATGATATGGTGGGTGTTACACACGTCGTAAGCCTATACACTGTTACCATACTGTATCACTAATTCACGGACTAGTCTAGACTATATACCTTGCTCTAAAATGCTATAATATCTCCATGGGAATATAAATAGTATTAAATCATTGAAGTCTTTTCGTGGTACATATGTAGAAATGGATCAAAATTAGGCCTATAAGGGATAGGCTTGTGATTTTTATTCTTTTATAGTCAAAAACAGTGTCCTAGACTAGCTTATAATTCCAGGTCAAGGACCAAAATTTTCAGTCCTTCCCATTTTAATTTTCAAGTGAGTAAACAATGATTTTGTGCTCATTCCAGGGGTTCTGAACTTGACCCCGAAAAGGTTAACAAGACCAAACTTTTCAGTGAAAATAAACCCCTAACGGAAGTTTAACGGCCAGTTTTTGGTGAAATTATATAGTTTTCAGGTTTTTTTTTATATAAGGGGACAATTGCAGTAAAATTATACCCCTGTGGGAACTGTTCTCAATACGTGACTAAATACCTTCCCTTAAAATACACCTGCGAATTATTAATTAGGCAAAAAGTGTCTTTTGACTAATTAAAAAAGTCATGCAAATCAGGGTTTTATCATTCATATGTACTTCAATGCTGAAAACATGTTGCTATGTGGAAGATATATTCCCATATTTTAAAAATAGTTTTAATGATACAAAAATTTTCATTACTCTAAACTTACACTTTAAAATGACAACTTTGTTTTTTTGTTTAATTTGTTCAAATGTTATTTGCTAATTAAAGACGACTAGAACACCAACATGGAGAGATTAGTTGTCAAGCACAAAAATGGCGAGTTTAAGTACACATTGGTCATTTGCTCATTTTGAGAATTTTGTAATTAAAAAGTCCTAATTTTAAGTGTAGAAATATTGCAATTATGACATTTAATTCCAAAAATTTTAAAAACATTCTTCTTAATTCAAACCACTTTTTAGCACTATGTTGTGGATTCTAAAAAATAATGGCAGGACTAATATTTAATAGTCAATAAGACACATTTGTGACCAATTATATTCCTCAGTGTAGCCAATATACAAAAGTTACACTTTTGCTATACTGCCAGAAAAATTACAAACCCCGGGGGTTAGTTTGCGGATCAGTATGTTTAGGTTACATTTTCCTATTTTTATCATGGAAACAGCCACAATCACTACTGATTGATACCCCCTAGAACTTTATTTGTGAATTTTATACCCTAGAGGTGTCACGCATTTAAGCTATAGACGCTCTTTTTTTGGAACGAGCTTTGGTCCCCGACCAAAATTCATAACCCCCAGGAATTAAATTACAGAATATCTTAAGTAATATTTTAAAAATAGAACGTGCATGCCCAATCCGAGAACGAGATGATACTCCCCCCCCCCAGCCATCACTTGAGAGCGTACCAAGTCAATTGCTGGGGGTAGTAAAGCGGAAAAAGGAAGGCGATTAAAAGGTGTTGTTCCGATTTATATGTGTATGGTGTTCTCTACTGATATGAGAGCCTGGCACGTGCACATGCACCCCATCAAGTACGTGGAAACAAACTTGCTGTTTTTGATGGTAACGCAATAATTCATGTTGCAAAGCCCTATTCAATACTGTGCTAATAAAGGTGGTTAACCACTAAAACGGCGGTTTTTTGTTTATATCTTGGGAATGAAATGGATTCGAGGGCTCAAATTTCAGGACGACAATGAGAAAAATACGGCCTTTATCTGATATCAAAATCGATACTACTTCCGGGTAAATCAGGGGGTCCGCAAAGACGATCGGAACACCCCCCTTTTAATAATATTAATATAAATCTGTGAATACTAGTAGTCAAAGCTCTTACTGCATGAATTATTGTGGTCTGGTGAGCTGAAACCTGAAATAAGGGCTTTAAAGACTTTTTAAAACATTTTTTGAATTATTATTTTGTTCGAACATACCCACACCCATACTCGAAAATCAATCAATAATTGACAACCTTGACATACGCGAAATTAATCGCCTAATTCCTGTCCCTTTTCGTATTTTCCCTAATCCTTTGTACGTGCACGACCGGAGTTTCTTGGGTAGCGCAAAAGGGCCGCCGTGCAATTTCCAGTTTCCTCACGTTCGAGCGGCGATAGCCTATCCAGTGTGTAGAGATCTGCTTTTTAGGCTGATCCCAACTTTGCGGTTTTTTGTTATGAGTAAATGCTCGTTTTTTTCCACACTCCCCATAGGCACTTTGGCTGTAATTTCTGTCCGTTTACGGACAGAATACAAAATTGCGAATTTCTTAGCAATACGATCGAATTTGCTGTAAGATTTGGCACACGTGGATTACCAATGTTAACGGATCAAATGATATAAAATCTCAACTTTTTTTAGGTAAGTCGGGGGGACTAGGCTGTTGGATCACGAAATGCCCCTTTAAATGGAACCTACTCTCTAAATGTAAAAGAAATTTCTCTTAAACAGAGTGAAATGCCTTGAAAACCACTCACAAGATTAGTTTTTTTTTACTTAAAGGCAACTTTTATACTAAAAGAATGGAAATCATTCCAAAGTGTGCATTTCCAGTTGTTTGAGGAGTTTAAAGAACACTATCATGATTTGAAAATTATTTGAAATTTGCAGAAAGTTTTTTTTTTTAAATTGAATGATAAGTCTATAGAATTTCCATAAGTTACCGTTTCCAACTGAAGAATTGACAGAGAAGGAAGAAATCGGCAGTGTTCCAAGATACGATTCCCAATCAACTTCGTGTTGTAGTAAGTGTCCGACCGGACGTAATGACTAAAAGTCCAGATTCTGTCAGTATTAGGATGCTTCTGGTCTTATAATTTGCAGGGTATGATAGAATACCAGTACTAGTTACATAATGCAAAAAAATCTGATTGTGATGATTTTGCGATTTTCATGATTTAGCAAATCAGGATAGTGTCTTTAATAGAAGTCAATCTCTTTTAAGGAGTTAAACGAAGGACACACAAAACAAGAGCTAAACAACTATTTTTGATTGATTTTCACTCTTTTGAGGTGGAAAAGTGACTCGTTTAAAGTACAAAACCACTAATTTTGGAGTAGTTTTACAAAAGTGTCACTTCCTTTTGGGAAGAATTTTGGGTATAATTATGTGACTTTTCTTTTGTTAAAAGTGCACACAAACATAAAAAATGGAGCCCACAAGTATACACTCAGTTAGCACAGATAACCACACTGAAAATAAATTAATCACAATCAAATGTGCGGCGCGATATAACTAAATCAAAACTCCATTTCTTAAATTGGGTGAAAGTTTACCCTTTTCTTGGACAATGAGAAATTGTGTGCACCCCTTATAAACTTAAAAAATTAGGACTCTTATTAAAAATTTACAACAACAAAATTTGGTATTGAAACACAAAAAAGAAAGTAAGAATTGTCTTTATCAACCATGCCAAAAATCTGTTTTGAGGAGAGTAATCAACTTCATGTTTTTTCTTTATAATTTTACCCATTTTTACATAATAGGAACTACACATCACATTCACAAAAAGACATGAAAATTGCTTTACAGAAATCCAATTTGCAGTTTTAATTAGCTTATTTGCTATTTTTCAGACATTCAGTTAACTTTTTGAAATGGTCTGCTGGCCTAAAACGCTATCCCGATTTACTTCAAACTAGGTAGGGTGATAGAGTGAGGTGACACAAATACTCATCTAGTAGCTATGGCTGTATTATTTGCATATTCATGCATTTTAATTAGCTTTTGCATTATTTTTCAAACATTTCAGTTAACCTTTTTTAAAATACTCTGCCGAGTTAAACGCTATGACCAATGATTTACTTCAAACTGGTAGGATGATAGAGTGAGGTGCAACAATATCATGTGCAATAGGTTGCAGAAGAATTGACATCTTTGCAGCCAACATTCGTCATAAAGCAACTGATCGTGCAATCAGGCGACACTTGTAGTTTTAACTGTGAAGGTAGAAAGCCGGGATTGAACCTGCATGCAAGACTAAACATCTTGGTGCACCACACAAATAAGGAAAGTATGTGATTACAAATGTATATGATTTTGTTGCTGTTGGATACTTGACTCCAAATGTAAATCTAACATTGAAAACAAAGTAGAAGACTAGTAGCCTTGATCAAGGCCAATATCTGAGATCTGAGATATAGATGGATGCTTTAGATTATCAATGCACATCATTGATCATTTCAATAGATGAGAAGGATCATTTGTCAAAATCTGGTGTCAAAATGTCAGGATCAAAATGATACCACATAAAAACGATTTAAAAACCTAAAATTACCAAATACAAAAAAATTAAATATATTTTTACTATTGTTGAAGTAGTTGTGGATGCCAATGGAGATCAGTTCTTTGGTGCAATAATTGCATTTACTTTTTTGTTCCTTCATGCTGGATCTTGGTTCACAACATTGACAAATGTCATCAATTTGAGACAAGAGCTTCCTCCCCCCTTCCTCTGTCTATTGTCTTTCTCTGCCTGCCTGTTGTCTCTGTCCCAGGGTGGTCTGTCTGTCTCGACTGATTCTGTATTCTCTTCTGTCTCTCTCTGTCATCATGTTTTTAGTTTAGAAGCGAGACAACTTAAAAATGGTATATGCCAGTTAGCAGATTAAATTTGCCCAGCAGAAACACATGTCCTGTTGCCTTGCCTGATTCTCCAGTATTTTCTGAAGCCATTCAATCCTATGTGGCATTAAATGCCAGAGAGAACAGAGTTTTTAGCCAGTAGGAAATTCCCCACTTCCCAGATGAAATCACAAGCTGGTGCGAGCTAAAAAGTAGCACGACACTAATGCGAGCCTTAAAAGTAAAATACGACCCACAATGCAGAGCATAAAGTAACACGACCCAAACAAACAAGACTAGTAATAGCTTGTAACTAGACATCACATTGCATACTGTCTTATTTCTACACTTCGACTCTATTTGTGTTTTAAGTTCTCCTTTTAAAATGAAAGCAATAGGCAACTTTCAAATCAAATTATTTGCACAGTGAGACCATAATGCATTGCAAATGATTTGCCAAGTGACCTTTGACTGCAAAATGGCGATGAGGTCAGCACGACCGGTTGTTGAAGAGAAATCGCCTTCTAAGACTCAGTAGCTATTAACTTCCAGCAGGCATGAGAAATCTTCAGTTTAAAAACTGGATTCAGTTTTTTTTGCCCAAATTTACATTGTCCTTTTTTTAGCCTGATTTTGGTATTTGTTGCATGCGATTTCCACACATTTTTTCATTTTTTTTTTTTTTGTTTGCCTTTCGTTTTTTCCCGAAAGTTAATTCTCATGCCGATTCCAACCAGTTTAAAAGCAATACATGTGATAGAAAAACACACAAAGTCTCCATTTCTCGCTCTTTTTCTTTCTGTACCTTTTTCTTTTGAGCTTTGCCGTTCTCATGCATAACATTTTATCTCAATTTAGATACTAACAGGAATTAGTGTTTCAGTTTTGACATGTAAATGATCAGGAAAATAGCTTCTTAAGTAATCACTAATACTTCTCAAGTGCACGCTTTCCAACATAAATTCTGTACGTTTAATGCCTACATATCTTTTTTTTTTGCCTCTCCACTATCTTCTCTACATGGGAACATTCGGAGAACAATTAACCATATTCGCGTTACTTATGTCATGGACTTTATCACAGACTTCACCATTTACAATATCCTCCTTTGGAAAGCTGGTTTAGAAGAGATTACTCTGAGTATCCTGCAAAGTCAAGTACACCATGGTGTAATTAACAAACACGTTTATCTAATTAGGAAACGTGTTTGCAATGGTTCCCCTTTTTGGTCACAATTAATCAACCCTGTTTTTTTCCCCAAGTTCAATGACAGTTTATTGTATCCAGAAGCATGGCAATGTGTTGAGTTGTTACAACTGATGAGTTCTTTATTCATCTTGAGTACTATCTGCGGATTGGGTCACAATAAGAGAAGATTTCTCCGAGATCCCATGCCGCTATTCGAATCGCACACAGAACCATTGAGTATCAATCTACATCCGGGACATCCCTATTTCAGTGTACACGTCCCCTGTGACTCAAAGGTGTTTTCTTGACTCTTATTCAGACATATTTCGACCGGCAATAGGAATTATTCTGACATAGTTATTTTACATATATATCCCCAACGCTTCTCAGGCTTATTTACTTCTGTTGACAGTGTAATAAAAAAGTTATTATACAAATAATGAATGTTTATGAGTGCAATAGTAAGAATATTTTCATGAGTTGAAAGATGAAATGTTCCATTCAACGAGGCGTTAACATTCATTATTTGTTTTATATAACATCTAAGTAGATCCTTGTCATTCTAGTAGTAAAGCTAAGACTAGCTTGACTACGCAACGGCTAGCCTAAGTAAGGCTAAGCCTAGCCTAGCCTGGGCTATCATACTCATGGCTGTGCCGCTGTCAAGTAGCAAGTTGCTATGGACCCAGGGCCTAGCTCTGGAGGGCTAGGCCTAAATGTTGACTTTAATTTACCTTCTACTATATTCACTGCATTAAACTTGGTCTGAAGAAACCTCCATGGCCGGGAATTCCACGTAGATCCTACTGAAAACATAACTTTACCGGCAAAAACAACAAGATCGTGCGTCCATCGTTCACTCACACGAAGACCGCAAGTTCGGAGGACTCGCCTGATGCACCGCAATCAGCGCTGATCATAATAGCATCATAGTCGCGGCAAATTTCCGTATAGGTGCGTGCATTAGGTGAGCCGCTTTTTGTGAAGATGCACAAGGCATGTAATGGAACAAAACGAATGGAACAAAAATGCACGCCAAATGGAACATAAATGCACAGTATG
This sequence comes from Ophioderma brevispina, assembly GCA_023653785.1. Lineage (NCBI taxonomy): Eukaryota > Metazoa > Echinodermata > Ophiuroidea > Amphilepidida > Ophiodermatidae > Ophioderma > Ophioderma brevispina. The sequence goes on along the minus strand of JAMKCH010011215.1, from coordinate 92,151 downwards.
TGACGTAAGCATGCAATATATCATTTATTTAATAACATGTGACCGAGAATCCTCCAATCAAATGACAAGGATCTATTTAGGTGTTATATAATTGATTCTAAACCATGCACAGTTACGATACCGCACGTCGTGCTTCCGTACGGGACTTTTTTAAAATGCATTTTTGGACTGGTGTGGCATTTTTGTCGCTAGCGTGTATTGAGTTGTGGGCATTCTGCTTTTGATCACAATGGCACTTATGTGAATTTTTTTGAGCCAATGAGCAACATGGTAAGAATGGTGGTAGGGCTGAAGAGGGCTAGAGCTTAAATATTTAGAAGCTGTATTTCAATTGGTTATTGAAATGAATATATGATGTAATTAGCCAATCAGAAATGCTGTATGAAAACATGGGAACATTCATGTTGGAGTGTTTGCTTAGAATCGTGTGTGCCATGCAAAAATACACACTGTGCCTCTGGCATTGAGGTAGTTGAGAATTAAAGGTGCAACGAGAGATTTCAAATAACAGGTGTCCCTAAAAAATGTGAAAATTCTGATTTTTGCCCTGATGTAAAGCTTTCCATCAAAAATATCCCCATCTGAAAGGATTAAGTTGAGAAATGTTTCTTTGGTACAAAAATTGTGAAATTTCTAATTTCGTATAGGAGCAAATACAAAATTCAGCCTATGTTTTATATTGAAATATAAGCAAATCAAAATCACCTTTTTTCTCTCTTTTAAGACATTTCTGTAGCAAAATACAAGGTAAGAAATCTATCGCGTGTCTAATCTATATGAAATTGCTATTATGACACAATATTTGGGTGCCTCAAAATCTCTCGTTGCACCTTTAAGGATTATACCACTGATCTCTATACAATGGATTGGTAACCTGGGCTCCTTACTTGAAGTCACTGACGGCCATATTGGTAATCCCAAAAGAGCCCAAGCAGGAGGTTAAGAGCCAGTCATTTACACAAAATGTGTTCCCTTTGAAATGTGGACAAGCGACATAACAGAGTGCAGAATCAAACCAATTCAATGAGCTCCATATATTGGAAGTTGCACATGTATGGGATGGCATGTCCCTAAAATGGGCACCCGAGATATTTTTTTTTTTTTTTTTTTTTTTAAAATGCATTTTTGGACTGGTGTGGCATTTTTGTCGCTAGCGTGTATTGAGTTGTGGGCATTCTGCTTTTGATCACAATGGCACTTATGTGAATTTTTTTGAGCCAATGAGCAACAGGTAAGAATGGTGGTAGGGCTGAAGAGGGCTAGAGCTTAAATATTTGAAAGCTGCATTTCAATTGGTTATTGAAATGAATATATGGTGTAATTAGCCAATAGAAATCTGTATGAAACCTTGGAACATTCATGTTGGAGTGTTTGCTTAGAATCGTGTGTGCCATGCAAAAATACACAACACGTGGCTCTGGCATGGGAGGGGAGGTAGTTGAGAATTAAGGATTATACCACTGATCTCTATACAATGGATTGGTAACCTGGGCTCCTTACTTGAAGCCCACTGACGGCCATATTGGTAATCCCAAAAGAGCCCAAGCAGGAGGTTAAGAGCCAGTCATTTACACAAAATGTGTTCCCTTTGAAATGTGGACAAGCGACATAACAGAGTGCAGAATCAAACCAATTCAATGAGCTCAATATATTGGAAGTTGCACATGTATGGGATGGCATGTCCTAAAATGGGCACCCGAGATATAACTTCTGTTAAACAGGTGTCTCTTGAATGCTATTGTGTTGGGTATACCAAGATGTCCGCTGGTTGCTTCACTCATCTGATATACAGTTACTGTTGCTTAGCCAATCCATTGAATAGAGATCAGTGGGTTATACTCACTGCTGATGAGTAAACCATAGAAATCTGTCAATGTACAGACCATTTTACATCAATGTTAACACACACATGAAATCCTTTCACTGCTTGAGCCCAATCTTGAGTTGGCCCCTTGAGGTTCTACCACCTTTCTTAAGTATCTCTGATTTTGCTCAGTCAATATATAGCATAATATAACCTCGAGTAACCATCAAAATCTGTATGAACCTTTATGCTTTTCTTACCATGTCTTTGATTGGTTATTCTTTACATATATATATTGTAATTAAGCCAATCAAATTGGCCGATAATGATCGGAGGGTTAAATCAAGTTTTAACAACTGCATGCCGTTCAGTGGTACATGTTGGATCATGGTTGGATTTTTACAACACTGGCCCAGCCCTAGTTATTGATTGCTGAAGACATTGTTCTTCCTGCCACTACCTACCAAAACTATGTCAGAGGTGACACAGTTTACATGCAGCCCATGAAGCTTGCAATTTGATGGCTTCTAACTGCCACTTTAGCAAGAGGTTTGGGTTAATAGGTGTTGGCTCATTGTTTGGACTAGAAAAAGAGCTCAAATGGTAGAGTCAGTGGGATCCAATGATTACACAATATCTTTGTGAGCGATGTTCAAATTGCATTGCCAACACCCTATTGTCTGATTTGGGTCCTTTCAAATTTAACAAAGTGGTCACAGGTTATTCCACTTACTTACTCTAGATCACTTTTGGACTATCAGCAAAAGTGGCCCCCTGGACTGCCTGTCGTTGTGGTTTAGATCATCCCCAGGACCCGCATCCCGTTCCTGGCCACATAATTTGGGAAGCCATCTCAAAAGATATCTTCCCTAATGACCACAGGTCATTTGGGAAGCCATCTTAAAAACAACTGACCTAAGACTAGGCTTGTTTGGACTCATTTTAATGCATTTTTCATGCTGATTCCAAATATGGTTACAAAATGTATAATTTTAATTTTTTTTGTAAGAAAAATGAACAATTTTGATATATGAATGACTGTAAATATTCAGCTTCAGAGCCCAAAGGGTAAAAATCTAAGTATAATTTTGCTTGCAAGAAAAACACATTGAGTATTACAGAGCCCTCTGGAGTTCCTGGAAACATGAGTTTCATGAAACAAGAGTGCATGCCTTAGCAAATGTCCGTAGTGCACATTTACCATTTTGATCAAATTAATTCATGTTTGATCTCAGAAAATGCTGTTTGGATTATACTAGTGGTTCATGATTTTTTTTCAGATTATATATTGATTAGTAAGTCAGCTCCTAGAGCATTACAGATGAAAAATAAGAAAATATGTGAACTTTTGAAAGGAAAAAATTAACAAAACATCATGGCAAAGGATACATTTCTTTATCATGAAGCAGGGTGTTGTTGTGCTTACTGTGTTTATTTGATTGTTTGTTTTTGTATTTGTTTGGGTGTTAACCACTGAAATTACTCAAGAGTACTTACTGACTCAACTCCAAAAGTACTGAAAATACTAAAGAGTATAAACTATTTCATACAGAAAGGTTTTAGAATACTGATTTTGTATGCAATTTGCATGGAAAATACTGAATTTTATCTAACAATCTTTTTCGGGGGTGGGGGGATTGTGACAGTGTATTCCTTCAGTGTGTATAGCATATGTATGGTGTGGGTGTATGTGTGCCATAATGTATGTTGTATTTTGGTCTCTTGCATTTGCTGATTAACTATCATGACCAAAACTCACTAAAATTCACTGAGCTGAGGCTAGAACAAAATGATGCGATGATGTCATCGTACGAACACACATGGGCACAAAATCACTGGCTGGCCCAGCGACACCCTCGTGACTTATCATCCCTGCTCATGGGACTGGTGTGCAGGGGGCCAGTTTCGAATACCACTCAAGAATGCAATTTCTCTTAGATTCTATCCCCTTCACCTCTTCCTCCGCTTAACAGGGTAGGGGTTAAATGTTGTTCGGAATTATGACTTCCATTTGATGTATGTCCATTTCAGGGGGGATTGCAAGTTTTCAACTACCTTTGAGTCTGAATACGGACAAATGTCTAATAAATAGGCGCCGGTCTTTCTGTGAGACACAGGAAGAAAAGCAAGCAATCATGGACCACAACTAAACCCTGGGGAAGACTAAACCTCAAAATAAGGTGCATTTCATCAAAGTGGGATTTCCTACAATCATTTTTTTAGCAGATTGCCTGTCTGGACTAACAGCGAGCCTCACGTTTTAGCAGGATTTTTAAAAATATATTTCGTTTTTAATATGACAAGATTGGTCCATGCAAGAGGAGGCTATGGGGTTCGTCCAACCAATGCATTTCTTCAATACAATTGTTTCACTGGTTGTCACATGAAGTTATAGTGACAAAAAGTAGTTAATGTGTGATGGGATGGTTCCATTCATTAGGACTTTTTGTCACTATAAATCATGTGACAACTCAGTGCAAAAAGTGTAGCTGGAAAAATTGCATGTGGGAGAACACAATACCCTCTTGGTGTAGGAGGGTGTGGCCAAAGAATCTGACTTGTTTTAAGAAAAAATGCATTTTGAAAACTAGTGGTTCTATGGCCAATTTGCATGTTAGAATCCAAAAAATGACCTTTATTTTTGCATACGATGAGTCTGACGTCGCGTCTAAATTACGCCAAAATTCCAAAGAATGCCGCCAAAATGACACTATTTTCGAACTCACGCCTAACTTGCTGTACTAGATACCACTTAATATCTCTATACTAGGTTTTTGGTCAGAATACTTCAAATCGACCTTTTTTAAATGTTTACCTTTTTTTTTTTTTTTTTTTTTTTTTTTAATGATTTCATAATTTTTGTTAAATAACTGCTCACTGCTTTGCGCAAATTTAAGGTATATGTTATCCTTTAACATGGGGTTTTTTTAAAACTATAAGCAGGCTAAATAAAAATATGAATAATCATATACAATCTGATGGCATACCGTGGCCTGAATGCTAATGGACATCAATCCTGTCCATGCCTAGATTGCTTTCAAAAATGAGGTTGTATGTCATTGTCAAATTGACTCCTCAGAGGTGAGTGTTGATATGATTATTGCAAGTATTGGAGGATAGTGATGGGTGTGATGATGGAAGTTGTGGCAGAGGTGTAGATGAGGAGGGGTACCGAAGGAGTGGCAGTGGGTGGTAGTTTCAAAAGGGAAAGGGGACGCAATGAGTTGTGGCGGCATTATAGGCTGTGCGTGAGCTTGCAATGAGAGGTTTAAGAATAGGATAGGAAGATCTAGTGGAAGTGGATGAGATCGGAAGTAATTATGCCAGGGCAGGGAACGATAGATGCAGGTTTTATTTTGCAGGAGGATGCTAGGGAATATCGCGCGAACGTAAGAAGCTGTATATATGCTGTTTTTGTAGGAGACTTGAAGAAGGATTGATATTTGCTAGAGTACGAGGGAAAGTGATGGAGTGGGCGACGAGGAAGAGAGGTATACCAGAACTTCAGAAGCAATGGTTAGAGCAGTGATGAGTTAGTATGAAGGGCCAAAAACCAAGAGGACGAGGGGGTCTGATTCTTAGGGAGTGATGGGGGAGGTGTGGTGGGTGCATCAGTTCGGTACTTTCGCAATTGCTTTTTGCAATGGACTGATTGTCTAGTCACGGAGAGTGCAAAAGAATGAGTGCGATGTTGTGGAGTCAATGTAGGGGACGGGGAGAGTTTGACGTGAAGAAGGCTTTGAGAGTAAGGGTCTGAGGTAAATCTTTGCAAAAGGCTGGTGCTCGGGGGGGGAGAGGGAGGTGTTAGTGTGTAAAGTGGATCAGTGGACGTGTGGAATTGGGAAATGGAGGAAAATGGATCCATGGGAGTACAAAGAGAGGTGGTTGGCTAGAGAGTTATATGGGGAGAGCGAGAAGGGTGTGGGGATGGCGGACTGGACCCGGGAACGGGTGGTGCATTTGACTGATGAGGGGAATCGGTGCAGGAGTTCACGTACCTAGGGGACCGGGGTAATGGGGGTGGTGGATGCGAGGTGGCTATGACATCTAGAGTGAGGTGAGGTATGGGTGGGTGAAGTTTTTAGGGAAGGGGGGGAGTTGCGCAAGGGAAAGATATATTGAGCTGATAAGGTGGTTATGGTGTATGAACACGTCATAGAAAAATGAGACGGGTGTGCATTAGATTGATCGAGTGGAGTTGAGATGGCTTAATTGAGTTGAGGTTAATGAAACAGACAGGAATGTTACTTGGCTGAGTGATTGGGGTTACCAGGTGAATCTTGACTCGACTCAGGAGTCATCCCAACTTCAACCAATCAGTGAAATAACTTCGTGGCTTATTTTGTATGAGTGAAGAGTGTGCATTATCAGTGAGGCTGTATGAAGTGAGACATGGTGTCAGACCGAAAATGAGATGGGGATTTTGAGGAGGACGAGAGGGCAAGAGGAGAGCGATGACGTGGTGTGATGTTGGATGGGATAGATGAAACACTGTGGGATTCTCCGGGGACGATTCGTTGATGATGCATTTGAACCCACCGCGGGAGTGAGTTTGAACCAATGTCTGACCACCACGAGACTCAGTAGACTTGTCTAGGACTGTGAAATAATCAAATCTGAAGGAACTACCTACTGGCTAACCCCAAGTCGGTATTAAACTTTTGAACAAGACTAACCAAAGCGAAACACACAACATATGGACATGCGCACTCTTTTCAGCAGTCAGTAAATGTTTGAAAGGACAACATCAATAGTCACATGAGCAAAGCAGGGTGATATACTTTAAAAAAGCTAGTGAAAATTATCAAAATTAACATACTCATTGGTCAGGAGTAAAATTTTACAAGGTTAGATTCGAGTTCTGGCCTTCCCCACAAACAATTATATAGAAGATATTAAAATTGGTATCTACCCAAAAATTAGATGATGAGTCGAAAATTACGCATTTTGGCGGCCATTTGAATTTTCGTTTAATTAAGCGACCTCCGACATCCTCGTATGTAAAAATAAAGGTAATTGTGGGATTCGACAGCAAAATCTGGCCATAAGAAGGAACCCCCGAGTTTTCAAAAATATATTTTGGTGATTTGCCCACCATACTCAGGCGATGCCATTTGCGGGATTCATGTGTCTCACATATGTACTATCAATTAGGTACTGACTCTGGGCCACCAAACCTTGCGGGGATATTGTTGATAGCAAGGGCAACACAATGCTATAAACGCTTTCTACGGCTAATGCGGGTTTTAAACAGCAGTTGGCGGTTTGAACAAAATATCGCCACAATAATGGCTCCCGAAGAGTGGTACTGATGTAGCATGCTGGTTGTATGTCGGTTTTACGTATGCTTGTGACGTGATTAATATCACTGGACTGATAAAATCGCCAAGTCCCCTTTAAACCTGGTAGGGAGCTACAATCTTGGGTCATTTAGGGTTCAAATATGTTTCCGGGGTAATAGAAATTCACACTGAGCGCATCCAGCGTCCGCAATTTTATCCTGTTGAGGGGCTTTAGCCGCCGGAGCGGGATAAAAATACGCGACTCATCAGAGCAGAGTTGTTTGCTTGTGATAGCAACGCACTCGGTAACCAGGTTTGAATCCCTTTCACACCGAAAAATCTTATGAAACTGTATTAATATCGTGTATAGAGGGCATAAATTACTCCTCACTTTTATACATAAAATGTTCCCAGTTTCGAAAACATATTTCCTCAAGATCTAAAGCACAAAACGATAGTTTGGTTGTTGTTGCTTGCAGTTTGCACCTGTGTCCTTGCGCGTACTCCGAGTTCTAAATGTGATGAACAGCGCGTCGACTTAAGGTACCAGAAATGCACTCCGGTGAGCAACTGCGCCGCGGCGTGACCCAATAATTTGCATATCCACTGGGGTGATAACGAATCAAACAATGCGTATGCTCATGTACAAGGAGACGGTTGTTGAAAAGTACCTTGGAATCGCTTGTAATATTGGCAGCTATGCACGAGATAGCCGTCTGAAAGCATTGTAAACTATAACTTTTCCCCACCCCGTCCCGCCACAGTCAGTGGTTGAAAATAATATGCAGCAGAGATGACAGTGTTGTGTGCTCAGCAAAACATTGAATTGTGAGGGGACGGGACCCAAAATCTGCATCTGCACAAAAGGTTCCCAACAATTGTGAAGAAGATTGGTCCGTTTAGCCATGAGTCGTTGGTGCTGTATGACTAAGTGTAACAGTTGGGTGGTGTGGGGAGTTGGGGAGTTGGCCACTCCAGAGAGATTGACCTTCCTTGAAGAAAAGCTCTTGAAAAATCATGTAAATAAGCCCATTTGCGTGCTCACCAGGAAATTTCTACCTCCAACCAGGGAATCGACTCCAAAAACCAGCTCCAAAGGTAGGAAAATCTGACTCAAAATGGGGAAATGCCCCTTGTAACAGTGAAATTGTTAAGACCTGCGGTGTATAGTTTATAGCAAGATTATATCCATGTTAATGAATTTAATGCAGCTAATTGCGTGTCAACAAAACATGCCAAATGCCAATGGTACAGACCAGAATGCAAGTACCTATCAACTTAAAACTTGGTTAGGAGGGCTAGCCAGGACTAATGTCTGATGCTGTATAAGTGGCATCCAAGATATTTGCATGTAATGTCGACTACTACGCTAATTTGCATGTGATAAAACAAATGTTGTGTATGGGGCCACCTTAATTATGGACTGGTAATTCTGTTTAATGTTATTTAAGAAGCACCGATTTGACTTGACAAATTCCACAAAGGGCAAGGTCGCTTTTTATCCCCCCTGGCTGAATAAGAGAAGGGGGATATGCATCAGTCAGGACGTCGGCGGCGGCTGTCCAACACAATCTTGTGAACGCCATTGATAAATGAGACCAGAGGGTTAGGTGAGGTAACTGGTGGTGGGATCGGACTGTCATGCCCTTCGTCTGATTAGTTTATGGGCATGGCATATGTTAATGTAGGTACATTATTTGCATTAATTAATGAGTAATTGCGGGGTACATCTTGTGACGCGATAACTATGAGGACCATAAGGGTTCTGGTGATGTAACGTGGTGGTGGGACGGATGCATGCCCTTAATGATTAGATTTATGCGCATGGCATATAGGAATTAGGTAACTAATGTGCAAATAATGAGTTAATTTGGGGGTTTTTTTCCCAAAAAGTCTTGTGAAACAAACTATCTGAAGATCATAACGTCCGATTTGATGAAACTTGATGGGAGGGGTGGGGAATCAGGTACTCTCGCGCGATAGGTTAAGGTGGGTCGGTGGTTAAAGGGAGGTTGTCCGGTTAGGGGCGGGGTCCGGGGTTTAAGGGCGTGGTGGCGTTAAGGGGGGTCCGGGTTTAAGGGGGTGTCCAGCTTAAGAGGGTTGTTGGGTAAGGGGGTTTAAGGGGGTTGCCCAGGTTTAAAGGGGTTGTCCGGGTTAAGGGGGGTTGTATGGAATTAAGGGGATGTTGGGGTTACAGGGGTGTCCGGGTTAAAGGGGGTGTCAGGGTTTAAGGGGGGTTGTGGGCTTAAGGGGCTGGTGGGGTTTTAAGGTGGGTTGCACGAGTTTAAGGGGGTGTTGGTCAGTTTAAGGGGGATAAGCAAATACAAGGGTATTGACCTTGCAGCTGATTATTTAAAAACTTTGTCAACCGCTTCCCGCCAGGGGGATTTAAGCGGCTCGAGAACCGGACGTCGTTATTTTGTGAATTTTCGGATAAAAGGTATCCAAACAATTAGAGAAGTTTGAAAGACGGTCCACAGTTATTGATGAGGCATTCCAAACGTCTCAAAAAATTGACAAAATAGGAGGTTAGGCCACTTACCAAAAAAGGTCCAACTTAAAAAAAAAAAGTCCACTTTTTGGAAGTCCTGAACCCCCAAAATAATCCTGCATATGACCCTTGTCGCATAGGACCAATCCACCCAAACGGGGCAAAGAGGTTCGTATGTAGTATATGGGGTATTGACCCAAACCAGAAAGTTGAGCATCAGAGGAATCAGGTTTTGTAGAAATACACAACAATATTAACTGGGACAAACAAGTTGATATGAAGCGAGTGAGAGTAGTGACGTCACATCATATTTTGCTGGTCTCAAAGGGGGATGACGCGCATTTCATATAATCAACACAAAAAAAAAACTGGGCGACAAAATAACTAGAAGATATGGCAGTGAGTGTGTAAATACGACACCCACGCTACCCGAACACAACATGTTGAAGTGGAATAAGCCGGTAATGTTGTTTTTATGTAATAATCATAATAGAGTTCATTAGTATTTTATCTCAGCTGATGCTTCAGATAAAACTTAGGAATTGCTTATAAGGCTGATTAGGACACAGGGCAATTCAAAACTTTGGCCTTTTTTGCTAGTCATCTATTAACCCTGCTGAAGTGTTCTTATGTGTTTCACACCAATCAAGGGGAAATTGAGAGAATTGTATCTCAGAAAGGTCTCTGCGTCCCTGTAAGAAGAATAATAGAAACCATTTTACGTGAAGTTAATTCTTAATGTCGTAGCATGCCTTTAAGACTTTAGTAAGGTGTTCTATGTAATTTGTTAGGGTGATAATTTAAGAATAGGTCTGTTGAGAGAAAAGGAATTACAAATGCAATCATGTTGTTATTTTAATTCAATCTTGAATACTGATCATCAAAAGTATCCTTCATTATTCTCTCAAAATATCAAATTCTTGAAACACTATGAGACATGAAACAGACATTGGATAAGTGTAAGATTTTATCCCAGCTCTAGTGACCACTGCCAAGGGATATATCATTCAATACTGCATTTCATTTTGCTGGATTTTGTGGCAAAAGAATTAAATAGGTTCTTTGAAAATGACCAGAGGATAAAAACCAAATGTGTCCAAATCCATGTTGTAAATGAAATAGGTGCATGTGTTTCATGCAAAATTAAATTTCTGAAATAATTCAAATTATCTTCCACTTCCTTAAATACAAATGAATCATGTTGATTTTTAACCTCTTGACGCATGGGAGTTTTTTTATTTTAAATTTACTACCACTTTAACACTTTAACCCTACACAAAGACATTACAATTAATTCACATTTGAAATGAACAGTGCAAAAATATATTCAAGGAGCTGGGGAGTTAAACCCAAGTTGTTATCATTTGAAAAGAACAGTTTTAGGAGCTTTGTTCCAGGAATTTGTTGACATTTCGAACATACAAATCAGGCAGGCGCTAACTCCCTATGACTTACATATACACCTAAGAAGACGAGAATTCAAAACCTAGACACCGTTCAAGATCAATTTTGGGGAAACTTTTGCTATGCCGCCGCACGCACGCTAAACGGAGCAGACAGACGGGGATCTATTCCCCAATTCTGAGCATGTTCCGCCGAGTGCGAGCGAGGGGGCTGTTCTCAACCAGGCGTATAACAACTTGCGAGAAGCGGCTGGAATTCAAGACGTTAAGTGCACCCTGCTACTAGACTTCCATACGTGGTCAATTTCACACACTCCACGGTATTTTTTACAGCTCCCACTTCAGTAGTTTAATGCAGTCAGTGTCTGGTGGGGGTCATTTGGGGCTTTGGTTAATTATCTCTCTTTCATTCTTTTTTTTTTGCTCTCCATCTCTCTCTCCTCTTCTCCCTCCATCTCCTTCCTCTCTTTTTCTCTCTAACTGCTTTCCCTTATCCTGTGTTTTTTCCTTTATTCTCTTGCGCTCTCTCTCTCACTCTCAACTCTCTCATTCCCTTCATCTCATACATTTTCATGTCTTTCCGTATTTATCACTCCATCCCCCACGTGTGACTCAACGCATACCAATAAGTCACCGTCCTCACCGCGCAAAGTAGTTCTGGCTCAATCTCACCATTCTCAAGTTAGTATCGGAGCGAACTCCAAGTATGAATTTTCATGAGAAGAAAAAGTAGTCCCGGCTAGCTATCCTTTTATGTATTCATACACTCCAGAAGGTAATTTGAATTATCAAGTTATGCACATGCAGGCAGAGTAGCAAGCTAGTGAATTACGGCTAACATTTCCACCGAGAATCTTCCCAACTGCACAACTAACATCCGCTGAATATATTTTCTCTCTCTCTCCATTGTCGTGGTTGCGGTGTTGTTCTTAATAACAACCCACATTTTCCCCCTCCTCCTTTTTTCCCCATTTTACAAAATAACTTGTATGCAGCCCTTACATAAGATATTCAAAATTGGTTGTACTATTTAATCACCTTATCAAATTCCAATGCATGTGTCAAAACCATGGTGTAGTTTGTGTTTTTTTGAAGTTGTGGCATTTACAAATTAATCAACTGTGTTCTTGCGTAGGGATGATTGCGGTTATGATCCTAACACATGCTGTTGCATGTTTTACTAACATGTTTTTTTTTCTCAAAAACAAGAGGGATGTGGGCTTAGCAGAAAATGGCAATGTTTTATTTCTTGCTTTCTCTTTTTGTGATTAGGAATATTATGAAATGACATTTTTGTTGATATTTAGGTCGTTGGATGCAATCTGAAGACCTTATGTCAGCATGTTTTATGTGTCTGTCTGTCTGTCTGTCTGTCAAATATTTAGTAGGTTACACCTTGTGGTTGACACTTTTCAACTAAATGTAGCTTTTTATGCAATGCTTATACATTGAGACAAGGGGTCTTATGTGAGGTAATAGATGAGGAGGTCAAAGGTCATTCAGGGATCATTTAAGGTAATATTTCTCTAGTATAGACCTTTAAGTTGACACTTTTTCAACTTAATGTAGCTTTTTTAGTGCAGTGAATGATTAAGTTCATACTTGCTATAATTATATATTGAGATAAGGAGTCTCATGTGGGGTAACAGATGAGGAGTTCAAAGGTCATTCAGGGGTCATTTTGGGTCATTTATTGCTCTAAGAAGAAGTGGGAACAGTACTGGCCTCCTAATACTGTATTGAGTTTTTTATAAGGATATAGCTAAAAAATTAGTTAAGTCAATTTTTGTTGAATGTGGACATATGCATGCATTTTTGCCCCTCCCCCCACAACCAGTTGTGAGGGGGGAGGCCTATGTGATCATTCAGATGGATGCGTCTGGATTGGATTCTCTCACAGAGAAAACATTCAGTAATCACTCTTACAGACTAAAAACCAATTAGTCAATGATCTTCAGATGTGGCACAGTGGTAGAACATGATAGGTCATGTGGCTGTTATACTTTTTGAAGGTTAGAATATTAATGGAGCTTTGCATATTTTAAGAAATTTCAAGGTAAAATCAGTAATCATTCCCACAGGCTAACCAAATAGTCAAGGAATTTCTAACGTGGCAGCGGTGATAGAAAATGAGGTTATGTGCTCTATACTTTTGGACAGCGTATGAATATTAAGAGTTCATTCGGATATTTTCCCAATCAATGATGAAACCACAATTGGGGGAACCATCTTGATTTTGCACAGCGTAATTCTTGTGGAGTATTTTTGTCTTAAAATGCAGTTTCAAAAAACTCTGTAGATGACTAGTACTAAATTTATTATCTTCAAAGTGACAAAATATCTACACCTAAAGGCAATTGAACCTTTCAAATACAGTCACTCTTTTTGTGTCATCTGCAGAATTTGCAGAAGGCACATAGTGAGTACTTGGTCGTATGTTGTCTGTGTGTGTGTGTGTGTATGTGTCTGTGGCGGCACCAGACATCTTTTTCTGGGGGGAAAACGGGGGGCACAAGTGAAATTTTTTTTGGGGGGGAAACAGTGAAATTCTGGGGGGGCAAATATCATAAATTTGGAGATTTTTAACCAATTTGGCCCCAAATGCTGATTTTTGCCAAATTTGGTGATGTTCGCCCCAACTCGCCGAATTTTGCCAAAAAACCCTCATTTTTCTTTCGGTCGGGGGGGGGGGGGGGGGGGGCAAGAAAAAAAATTTGGGGGGGGCCCCTTTGCCCCCCCCGCATATGAGTTCCATAAGGGCTACGATGATGTAAGCTGGTGGAAAGGAGGGGGAAAGTGTGGTCACATATGTGACCTCATATGACCTGGTGACCTCCTGGGGTGACCGTTGGCCCCATCACAACGTGACGGCAGACAACACTAGTGCGTCCAGGGACAGCAATTTTTTTGTTTCAAATACTTGTTTTGTTAAATTTTAAATAATATAGGCTTAAAGTTAAAAAAAATCAGGCATTTTTAGCAAACAGCAGGTAATTTTATTTGCATACAGCAAAGATTAAAAAAAAAAATGAATTGCCCAAAAGGCAAATCTGGGTCAGTCAAACCCAGAGGTTTTTTTCTGCAGACTGCCAAAATTGCGGCAGGGAAAAAATCATGAATTTTACAATGCAAATGAAAAAAATGGTGGTGAAGAGGGGAAAAGATCTATGCTTGCTCTCCAAAGGTGATTAAATTAATACCTTTCAACATGCTTTTGCATGTTTGTAACGTTGGAATAAAATGAGTAACCCAGGTTTCTACACTTGGTCTGGCATCATACTTACGCATGTGATGTTGGTACACAGTGAGAGATAGTTGTCCATTTTGAAGGTTTACTGTACATAGTGATTTCATGTCAGCACTGAAAACATTCTCTCGTCCCCTTAGAGCCAGACCTGGCTATGTTCAAAAATGGAATTTTGAGATGGATGAGTTTAAAGTTTGACTTTTGCCAATAAAATAAGAAAATCAAGTATAAGAAGTATTTGTAAATCTGGAATAAGAAGTAATCTTCCAGGTTCATGTTACTTATACTTTTTCAAAGTTGATATATAGGCCTCACACTCGTTGATCCCATGGATGGTCGAAAAATGTCAGAATGGACATAGCCAGTTCTGGCTCTAAGGGGACGCTCTTTTTTTTGATGGGTTCATACTTCAGTGGCAGATGTCAGGGCATTGCTAGTCTTTTGAACATGTTTTCACCAACATGTATGTTTAAGCATAAAAAAGTCTCCTAAAAAACACTGACTAGTGTGTTATAACCTATACAGAATTAACCAGGGTGGAAAGGGTTAATACCGTATTCAGGGGCAGCGCCAGGGTAAAATCATATGAGGGGCGAAACATTACACGATTACCTCATATAGGTAAAAAAACTCGGGGGGGGGGGGGGTATTTGAGGTAAACTGAGAGTATGCAGAATTTCAAAAGTGGGGTATCAAAGTTTGCTATTTTTCCAAGTTAAAAGTAGATTTAATTATATTAAGTTTTCATCGTGATTGAATGACCTTGATCTGAATACCCAATTGCTAAAGTTTAACGCTGATTTTCAATCTATTTTGATACGGGAGCAAAAACATCATTTTGTAAGCCCTATTAAATATGATGTAAAGATAATATAGGGCATGTTTTTGTTTCATAGCATCAAAACCAAACATTCTTTAGCCCTATGATATTACAGGGTAAATGAGAAAAATAGTAGCTTTCTTGTGACACAAATATTTTTGACCACTTTTGGTCAAATCTGGGGTCCTGGGGAGGAGGCTATTAGCGATCAGGCGATGGCCCTTTAAGGGACATGAGATTTGCTGAGGATACAAATTTCTTTGACTAAATTTGCACTTGATTGGTTTTAGATAACCTATACAGATAATGTTTTAAAGGTTTATTTGACAAGTAGACAGGGAAAATAAAACTAAACTAAATTTTGAACTTGCCTTTATCTCATTCTTAAACCGCTTTAGAATTATCATTTAAGGTCATCTTTAACCTTACAACCCCAATTTCGCGATGATTTACGGCTTAAATACACAAGAAAGTACTGCTACCACCCCAGTGCAACAATCGAACAACCCATTTCAACGAGGCGCGCTCGAACGTAGCAACACGCGGTATCACGCGAGCGCTTCAACTAAAAAAACATCAAAACGCCGCGTACTATACCGGGTTCATTAAAACGAATTTGAACCCGGCCATCACCAAAATGAAATTGCTACATTTTCAACAGCTGTTTAAGAATGTGAATTTTAGTACATTGATGGCATAGAAATATGCACAAAAATAGGATTTCACAGGGGAATGAAAAAATAGTAGCTTTCTTTCTTTCTTTCTTTCTTCTGACACAAATATTTTGACCACTTTGGTCAAATCTGGGGTCCCTAGGAGGAGCTATTATCCGATCAGGGATGGCCCCTTAAGGAACATGAGGAGAGGTGCTAAGGATACAATTTCTCTGATAATTGCACTTGATTGGTTGGAATAAAAAACAAACAAGTGAAACGAAAACCAAAAACTAAATTTTGAAACTTGCTTCTCTCCTAATCGGCTACATAGAGAAGCATGTTTGGATTTTACTGCGGACATGATAGAAATACTAAATTGCTTTTTATTATACATACCCAAAAAGGGCAGCGCATTTTTGCCCTACTCATTTCAGTGTGATTGAAGAGCATTAGAAATATGCAAAAAATGGGTTTCAAAAAAATTGGGAGCGCATTTTTTTTCTGGCAAGTTCCTGTGTCTACTTCAAAATTATGTTTGGTGGTTTCCCTATTGGCAGCACACAAATGACTATACAGGAATGTAATAATGCCAATATCAATTTTGTTTGAGTGCAACAAGATC
The DNA here is from genome assembly GCA_023653785.1 of Ophioderma brevispina. Lineage (NCBI taxonomy): Eukaryota > Metazoa > Echinodermata > Ophiuroidea > Amphilepidida > Ophiodermatidae > Ophioderma > Ophioderma brevispina. The sequence goes on along the minus strand of JAMKCH010011215.1, from coordinate 75,826 downwards.
ATAAGTGATAGCTGCCATTTGTCATGGATAATCCCATCAAGCATACTAAGGATTTGCCATGGGTCATTTGGTCAGTGGCTCTTGAAATGGTTCTTCAGGTAACACGTACAGTGCCTGAAGAACCATTTAAAAAACCAATGACTCAAGAATGAGCATTGCAGTTATCCTATCCTAATACATGTCCGGCACACAGGTTTTTTCACATGGCAGCCATTTGCACTTCATTTTTCAGGCCTTCTGGTATATCGATTGAATGACTCTTTCTTAGTAACACTTTTGTGTATAAGAAGGGTAATTTATCAAACATTCTCAAAATTAATAACATTAAGCAAATATCTGGAGCCGATATTCTCCCAAATGCTTGATGAAACATTAAAAATGGTGATGAAAAAAATGGCAAAGTGGATGTTAAATTTTAACACAAAATTCAGCATCATGGTCTACCTGTGGGCCATTTCAGTTGATTTGGATAGGTTATATTAGGTCCACCTTTAAGTTTTCAGAGGCACTTCCTACCCAAACCAAACTAGCAGACACCATTAACCCGGGAGCAGATTATTCCATTTCCGCAAGTGTCTTTAAAATCCCTGTGTGGAATTTACGACCTTCAGATTTTGGTTTATGCAGGTTGCAGTGCAGAAGAGACATAATGCCTAACTTTCCAACATCTTGCTTCTTGCATGGAAAGTTAAAGCATTATGAATCTTGACCCCACATAAACCTTAAATCTTAAAGTGTAATTGTCAATCATAGGAACCATACAGTACCTTTTGTATGAAACTTGGGTGAATCATAGTCTGCAGCAGCCCTTCTCAACCGGGTGGGGGGGGTGGTCTTGACCCCGGAAGGTGTTTTGGGCCATGAGGAAAGGGGTCCACAGTCTAACTTTAAAAGAAATGTAAATTTTGATTTGAAAAAGTAAAATGAAATGATCTAAATGAATGTGCTTCCCTGTTCAAAAAGGATTACATCTAAATGAAAAAGATTTAATGTCATTTGAACCCACTATGTCTGATCAGTATTGTGGCAATTATGGCCCACTACTGTGTGACAAGTGTTTTGGGTTGGGTTGCTAATTGTTAGAAGAGGGTTTGCAGTGCAAAAGGCTTGGAATTGTAGGACTATAGCACCTTTGTGTCAATCCATGCTTCTGTAGAAACATGAAAAAAAGATCCAAACGGAATGCTGTAAATACTCAAAAAAGCAATTACCAAGAGCAGAAGTAAATCACCAATGGAAAAAGTGGGAATAAATTAACAGGCAAAAAGACAAACTCATAACCTACCATTCTGCCCTCCCATCTATTTCACCTAAATGTTACCACAACTATGAATTTCATCCACAAACACCTTTGATTTGTGATGAAGTATTCAGCCACTATGTTTCTCCGGGCTCACGATACGACAATATGCCTAACCTTTGTCGCATGCCATATGTGGTATACAATTCATGTACCTTAAATTGGTTCACTTTCCAACCATTTCAACCTCTCCTCCTGAATCCAAATCAACAACAACAACCATTTTGCTCTTTTCTTCCGCATTTTCCCAGAGGGCAACCCTCGCATATTCTTGGGTAAACTTTGTGGCATCTTAATGCTTCTACATGAGCCCAGTGTTTGCCTATGGCATATGCATCGAGTTATATCCATTTCACAAATCATTTCCAATTCCACATCATTTTATCGGTCTGGAACTCCGACATAATTGATATAGTGATGTTATTGGAATACTGTGGAAGCCATCTTTTCAGTTGATTGGAGACTCAAGTTATCAGCTAATTAGGGTTGCCCCATTTCTTGATGACAACTTTGGAATCCAATTTGCTCTTATTAAAGTAATCTTTGACTGATTATTAGGGAGAACTGAAGTTTTGGAATGTGCAAACCATATTTTTGTAATTGTCAGAACTCTATAGTGTGTCCTTATAAAAGATGCCAAATCTCTTTTGAAAACTATTTTAGGAAAATTTAAAAAAAAATTTTTTGGACTTCAGTATTGCGATTAAAGAATTATCAAAAACAATTAACGTTTGACTCCACTTAGAATGAACTTTGATATTACAAGTTTTTGAACACTTAAGGCTGTGAAAAGTCATATTTGTAAGCAACATGGTGCATTTTTCACTGATTTCTTTTTAAAATGAAAAAGTAATGCAATCAAAATCAACATTGATATAAGTTTCCTTTCCTTGTAAAATATAGAGATGTACTCAGTTCATCAAGAAGGACTTCTGTTATTCAAAATGTTCATGCATGTGAAGGCAGAAGATCTGCAGTGAGACTAATCTGAGATCGTGCGAATAGACTAAGCGATGACCTCTGGCAGTGGGACGTAGGTGAGGATCTTGCAGTTGGACTAAGCTGAAGAATTGTCCACATGATAATTACTATGTAAGATCTTGTATTAGGACTAGCTGAAGATCAGTAGTGGAACTAAGCTGACATATCTTACAGTGGGAACTTAATCTGAAGATCCTTACTGGCTTAACTGAAGATCTATTCAGTAGGACTATGCCAAGGATTTGCAGTGGAACTCAGCTGACGATCTTGCAGTGGAACTAAGCTTGAAGATCTTGCATTGGCATTAAGCTGAAGATCTTGTAGTGAGACGTAAGCTAAGATTTGTATAAGACTAAGCTGAAGACGTGCAGTGGACTAAGCCAAGCTGTTTCAGTTGGACTAATCATAGGCTATTGCATTGTAACTAAGGAGAAGATCTTGCAGAGGGACTAAATGAAGAGCGTGTAGGAAACTACTAATAATCTTGTAGTATGAACAAAGGTCCAAGATCTGCAGTGGGGACTAAGCTGAAGATGTTCAATTAGGACAAACTGAGGGTTTTGAAGTGGACTAAACTGTAGGTCATATGGGGAACTAAAGCCGAGATGCTGCAGTGGGCACTAAGCACAGGAAATTTGAGTGTGAACCAAGCTGAAATCTTGCAGGGGGACTAAGCTAAGAAATCTTAGGGTGGGACCAGCTGAAGATCTTGGAGGCGTAGACCAAAACTGAAGATCTTGCCGTGGAACTAAGCTGAGAATTTAGGGTGGGTCCAAACTAAGATCTTTCATTGGGATTAAGCGAGGATCTCAGTGGGGCCGTACCCCAGAATTGTCAGTGGTCAAACTGGTGTGTCTGTCGACAAGGAGACATACATTCATTCTCAGAACTTATCTGTTCAAGTGGGATTAATTATAGTATCAAGTGGGCTAGTGTACGCCTCCAGTACGCAATCCCTGCACTACCCAAGAATAATATTACCGAGAACCAGTCAGTATGACATGTTGGGGTTTATACACACGCCTAAGTTTACTCTGCTTTGCCAATCCTGGTTGCCATTGGATCTTTAGGGTGGACCAAACTAAGGTCCCTGGGAGTGGGACAACTGAAGATCTTGGCAGTGTACTAAGCCTGAGGGTCTTGGTGGGACCAAACTAAAGAACCTTGAGTGGAGATAGAACTTAAATCTTGCAATTTGATGACAAGCCGCGCAGGGGCGGATCCACGATTGGAAAAAACGTCACATTACGGGGGCTGAAAAGGCTGTCATGGCGTAACTTGTCCCCAAAATGATTTTGCAAGAATTTGCAGAATACCGGGGCGGCACGCCCCCCTCAGGCCCCCTCCCTGGACCGCGCTGCCGAAGATCTTGCAGTAAGACTATAAACTGAAGACTTGCAGTCAGGGTTTAAGCTAAAGATCTTGAAGGGGGAATAAGCCAAGATCTTGAGTAGGACTAAACTGACAAAAATTTGCAATCAGGTTAATCTGACGATCTTGCAGTGGAATAATTGAAGCAGTGGCGTTACTGGACCGGGGGGCAATTGCCTCCTCTAGCTCGAAAAGTGGGGCCGATTCTGGAACCAAATATCATTTCACCCCTTTTTTGGGGCCCAATTTTGACCAAGTCAGCCTTAAAATTTTGGAAAAATTAAGTTAAATTTTGTGATTTTTCGCCCGCGTTCAGACTTAATTGGAAGCAGCAATTCACGGGGACGACATACAAATTTTCCACTCGCGGGAAGATTGGAAATGTTCCCCCTCTTGATGACTGCCCGGTACGCCACTGACGGAAGGAAGATCTTGCAGTGGTACCGTTTGTGAAGCTGAGGATATTAGGGTGGACCAAACTAAAGATCTGGAGTGGGACTAAGTGAGTATTATAGCTCTAAAGACATACTCCAGATATAGCTGGCTAATGAAAAAAAGGCCAACATAGCATGTGTGCTGTATAGTAATGTCATTAACATGATTGAAAAAATGCTTCCTCTTGATTTGGGAAAAAGGTTGGCTGGCTACTTAGTCGTTTTTTTGAAAAGGAGAGCTCCCTCAAATTTCAAATGTGTTTTTGCATTTACAAGATTGCTTATCTTCCTTTAATACAAGCCCCCCCCCATTCCAACGGTTAACCCAAAAGTATGGTGTAGAAATATAGATGTACAGTTTGTTAAAAAGTCGGTGGGTGACTCCATATGAAAACCATTTTGTCAAAAGAACATGTTGGTATGGAAAATACATTTCATTAAAAGAATTACTGAATATACAGAATGTCAAAAAAAAAAGTAGCCTAAAAGTTCCCCCAATGTCAGGTCTTTATTAAAGGGTGATGGACCATTTAAGGATATGAAGTTTTCATCTTAATTGATTGGCCTTCAATCAAAATCCCATCGGTAAAGTTTCGCACTGCTATTCAATCCGTTTTGATCAAGGCTAAAAAACAGGATTTTGTAGCCCATAGAAATACCGTGTAAAATTAATATTGGTCGACCAAAATGGGGCAACATTTTCGCTAATAATTTCCAAACCAAACATCCTTGGCTCTAAGATTTCACAAGGTACATGAGAAAAATGGTAGCTTCTTTGATACCAAAAGGTTTACCACCTTCAGGTAAAATCTGGGGCTTCTTGGGCGGGTATTAGCAATCGGGCCATGGGACCTTTAAAAAACACTTGTCCCATATTTGTTTGTACACATATGAAAAGTACATTTCATAGCTTTTTAAAACAGCTCTAAAATTGGGGGGGCGCTATCAAGTTGGTACCGTTTTTTCTGGGATCAGCTCAGTACCTTTAAGATCTGCATTAATTTGATGATACACCAATATTGTCCATTTCAAGTTGCTGTTTATAATCATATAACAGCACATTTATTGCAATCTGTATAGTGCTTCGGTTAGTAAAATATATGGGCTGTCAAAGCCACAGAAATAATAATAAACTAAGCCATGTGACTTACTAGCATTATACAAATCTTAGTTGCCAGTTACTTCTTCAAGTGCCAGTGACCACACAGGCTTTAATAATCTACATATAATCGCACCTCTGTCCTGTCACAATGTTCTAGTCTGTATGCCTTTTCCGGAGGCCGGGGGTCGTACGGTCACAAAACTTGGTGGTGGGTGAAGCTGGTTCGGGCCAGATCAAGTTCGATTGTGCGGATTTGAGCCCCATAAACAAAAAAAAAAAAAAAAAAAAAAAAAAAAAAAAAACAAAAAAGCTGGGTAATCGTGAAAAATGGTATTCAAACAAGTAGTGTTTTTAAAAAGCCAGGTGAATGCCAAACCCTGGGACCCCTAGTATACCATAATCCTCATGAACCAATTTGATTTTTTGCCCAATGCATGCTTTTTCAGGCTAATTTTAGACTTCAGATTTTCTTAGTATGCTCACTTGCATCTCTGGTGTATAGAGTTCTAATTAGTAATTACTACTTTATGCTAAAAACCCCATTTGTAATATCAAAAGTGTTATTTGTGCGGCAAATGGAGCCTGGGACCACTACATCATAATATCACTTTTGCCACACAATGACCATGGAATTATACCACTTGTAGGGGTCCTGCATTGTTGTGGTTGATATTCCGTGTTTCCATGTATACTCTGGCACCTGACAATTAAGGTAGAATACTCCATGGTACATACTACATAGGTTACGATGGGTCAATTAGGCTACAAGTTATTCCATTATAAATTTGCCCACACACTCCCTCGGTGAAAAACTTTCCTAATCCTCCATGGGGTTTGGCAGAATTTAGGATGGATAACCCAATGTGTGCGCTACTGGTACACTGGTGGAACTGCTGATGCCACCAGCTAGCAGCTGTACACCGCTAGTGCCACTAGTGGGCCGGTCTGGTGCCACCATTGGGTACCGCCTGGTGCCGCTGGTGGTACTGGCTGGTGCCACTAGTGGGTACTGGTTGGTGCTACTAGTGGTATGGCTGTGCTACTAGTGTACTGTAAAAAAAAAACAACAAGCAAACTATACCAGAACTAATTGTACCATTAGTTGCGTATGTGCTGATGGCTTTGCTTAGCTCCGTCACTACTGCATGAGCTTCAAAAGGATTTCTCTCTGCCTATGGACTAATATCAACTCTGAAGTAACATAACATTGGGTTGGTGTAGTGGCTCATCACTTTCTCCACCAATGCGGCCTGGGTTTTTAAGAATAAAAAATAAACATTTTATATTTTGGTTTTTGGAGCTACCCTACTAAAAACTTTTGAAAAGTTGTTGTCAAGGTTTTGTAATTACATTTTAAACGCATTGGCAAAGTCGCATTTAAAGGGGCATTTCAAGATCCATAGCCTATCCAGACAGACACACAACAGACTTGCTTATTATAAATATATACATGAGACCAACACATACAACAGTCCTGCCGACTGCATAATTGTAGAGCGTTAATTTAATACGTGTTTTACAAATGCTCTCTTTGAATTGAAACTGCATCCACAGACTCTATTTTTTCCCCAAAAACATCTGAGAGTTTTCCTTCACATTGTATTCATCAAGTAAGCTGCAGATGAATAACTCGTTAACTATTCTCGAGTCTAATGTACGAAAGACTCGAGCGTCGAGGTAGAAGAAGGCTCATTCATGCGAGGCTTGTAAATGTGCCGTGTAAAGGAGGAGTGGAGGTATTGTGTGTGTGTAAAACAATGATTTAGAGATGGGCGAATTTCGGGGTACAGAGGAAGTGGTTTATTGTTTATGATAATTTGTCAAATGCGGTAAGTGCGGCAGTTGAATAACTACCGAACAAGTCTTGGGAATAGGCTGTTTGGGTATTTGTTTTTATGTTGCAAGGCCAGGACTGTACCTTATATAGATTGAGTTTGAATATTAGTCACTCATTACTTGCAGAGTGGCTAAAACTTTGAAGATGAAGAAGAGAAGTTCTGATATGAGCATTTTCTGGTGAGAACAGTGACAATGCCAGGACAAAGTTTTGTTGTTGCTGGATTCTTTTTTAAGGACACAGAAACATTTACGCAAAATACAGAATCCTTATCCTCCCTCCAAAAAGGTGAAATGGATCGTTTGGGACTTGGGTTGTCACTTCTAAAACCGTTTTCACCAGGGATATTATCCGCTATGAGTAACAAATAAGCTCTACTCCAAGGGACACAGTTACAGTGGTTTCTTGTAAACTTGTACATGCATTGACAGAAAAACTGGACTGTGTGCTTTGGGCATCATATATCATACCCAAAAACCAAGGGCGGTGTATTTTCTAAAATACAATGTGAATGGAAGTTACTAAACTGTTGCCATGGAGTGAGACAAACTCTAGCTCATTAGTGTGATAATAGCACCTGGAAGTGCTTGGGTTCAAAGGTCAAAGTCGTCGTCAGGTTGCATCATATTACAGCCTTTACCACCTTCATTTTCAGTCAAACACTTTTCATTTTTGATCCACCTGGCTTGAAAAGCAGAAGGGGAATTTTGCGAGAGCACGGCATATCTGTATGTTGTTTATGTATGTAGTGTGTTCCAGTTTTATTTGGTTAGGTTTTTTGTTTTTCGGGTCCAATTTAAACCCAAATTGGGGTTAAGTGCAATAGGGGTTAGATGATGTCAAAGGTCAGGGCAAGGTCAAAGGTCATCTGAGGTCATGTCCCCTACTGTCTCACCACAAGTTTACTTGCTGTATTTGGTAGTTTAATTTGTAAGTTGAGAACGGGTAAGCAACAAATATATAAATAAGTCAAACAAGGTGGGTCGTTGGAGCGTTTGAAGGGTTTATAGGGAATTGACACACTTTTATTATGGATGTGATTTTGCCTTTTAAAATTTTGCTTAATTTTTTTATAAAAAGGAAAAAAAAATATAGGGGAGAAAATATGACAGAGGAAAGGAAATCCACTTTTCCAAAAAAGTTCCACTTTTCAAGACCGCACCCCCTACAAAAATCCGCATATGGCTCTGTTGATGCCATCACTTCCCTGGATCCCTCTATTGAACTGAAGAACCCCACAAAAAAGCTTATCTCAGAACCCGAAAACCTTCGATTTCATTTCTGATGCTGTAACGGAATTTGAAGGCTTAGTTTGCAATTGATGTTTAGGCTTGTGATTGCTTGTGTTTGTATAGTATTTTCTCCCTGTAACATAGTGTTTCGAATTCTGGGACAAACTCGTGTTTCGATGGCCACTCTGTTTAGGATTTAAACATGTGTGATTTGTGTTCGGCATTTTAAATGTTTAATGCTAAAGCTCTCTAAAGATCATGTTCTGTTCTTTAAATTCGACAAACAACGGATTTAAAACTTTGGTTTTACCTTCTACTACTACTACACAAGGCTAAACCAAAATGCACCTTTAACATGTTTAGTGTTAATCTTGTGTGCAAAACCTCCTTTACCTCTGCATGTAAAAAAAATCTTAAACCACGTTGAGTGTTTTTTAAAAAAGGGTTAATCCATTTAATTTTTTACAGTGATATCACTCTTGTGAGTTCTTGTCTGAATAAGCATTACTTTGAAGCATAGATTATGGTATATGTTTATGTTGAAACCAAGGAATTTTAACATTTGACCAGTTATTTTCATAACTTTGTTGAGATGGTTTAATTTGTGAAAATAAATTGCTGCGAATCTCTTTACTAAAAACCCCTAAACCTTCCTGTAAGCTTAATGGACCGTATACATGTCTTACTCTTAATCCAACCCTTAGACAAAATAAATCTGACAAATCTGTCTATGTTGATTCCTTGTTAGTTTAACCCAGGTATTAATGAAAACATGTTACTGAAACAGACTTCAACATAAATAACCCAGAATATTGTCATTTAGTAAACTTAAATATCACAGCTAGTGGTTTATAACATATGAAAATATAAATTCTGTCAGTCATACTTGTGGTGGGTTTCCAATCGGACACAATGGCATTTGAATCAATTTTTCACTAAAAACTTTTTTTTTTTGAGAAACAAGTTGATGGTCGAGCACTCAGCCGTAGAGGTGGTTAGAGTTTAAAACGGCACGTTACTTGTTTAGTGTTTTAACGATCCTATTAGTTCCATAGAGATTGGGACTACAATTGTACCTGTCACAACTGGGCTGATGAATCAGCCTGGAGATGGAGATAACTTCAGACGGGAGCTAAACCTACCGATGTGGATGTTAATGCTGGGCAAAAAAAGATGCGAAAGAGGAACAAAAACTTGATGTTGTTGCACGTTAATAATTGCTCCCAGACACAGTAAAGTGTACTGTGATTACTGAAATCCGGATCACCTCCCTACTCAAAAAAAATTGTCATGATTAAGCGTTGACATGTTGTCAATGTTGGTGGAATCCTGATTTGTTTGGTTGATTTTGGTAATAGCCGTGGTTGGGATAGATGGGAAGATTGCATGTTAAGGCAGTAAGGCAAAAAAAGTTTGTTTACAAGGCTGGTGCATTTTGTTTTCAAAGTCATTTTTTAAAACATTTAGTTGTTTTTTTTATTTACAAGAGGAATTGGATTTTGTTTAGCAAAATGCCCTCAGAGATTATAGAAAATTTCAATTTAATTTTTATATAGCATCAATACAAATCAATATTTAGACCAGAAAAAAACAGGAGGTTCATTGTACTCCATTTTCAAAGTTCTCTATGTAACAAATTCTTTTATTTTTGGCCTTGGGATTAGGGTGTTTGCTGGTGTTTGAGGTTGTTGAAGGGTTAGGCCATTAAATAAAAAATAATTTGTTCCTGTACATTTAAAGGGGGTTAAATATATATGGAACTCTTTTCCTAATCGCATTTGGGAAAAGCATTTCCATAGGTACAACCTTCAAAGTTTCTACATATAACAAATTTGTTTTTATTTGTGGCCTTAGGGTAAGGGTTTTATAGTGCTAGGCCAGAAATAATTAATAAATTGTTTCCTGTAGAATTTAATAATTATGCAATAAACCATGGTTTTGCAACTAATTTATTTGGCCATTCGGTGTGATTGATTTGAGTCAATTTCTGTTCTAGAATTCTTTTTCCAAAATAATTTTTCGAAATAAAAAAAAAAATCAAACATTATTTTAGATTTTGGTTTGAGCTACCTTCTGGAAAAAACTTTAAACAGTGTTGCCAAAGGTTTGGTAATTACATGTTAATCCATTGGCAAAGTCAACATTTAAAAGGGGGCATTTCGTGATCCCCAGCTCATTTCCCCACCCCTCCCGACTTACCTTAAAAAAAAAGTTGAAATTTTTAATCATCTCAACCGATGGGCCCAAAAATAGAGTGCACCTAATCTTACATGCAAAATTCGACCTTCCTACTATGGAAGAAATTCGTAATTTTGTATTTTCTGTTGTAAAACGGGGACCCAGAAAAGAACATTACAACACAGTGGCCTATGGGGCATAGTGATACCAACATTTGCTCATAGCATAAAAAAAACACCATCAGAATCAAACTTAAATTTTGGAATTAACTTTTTCTTATGCACATCTAGTGAACAAAAAACACAAAAAAAAAATGAGGTGCTTGCTAGGATCATGAAATATTACCTTTAAGATTTCTTGGCTGCTTCGAGGGCCTGTTTGCTCAAGGATGAGGGACGTTAAACCATGCAGAGATTGTAGATTTTACATAAGTATGTTAAGTTGAGGCATTCATACATGCGAGCATCATTGGATTTTTTTACCGTTTACAAGTTAACTATTAATTTAAAAATGGCAGTTCATTGACTTTGCAGAGGTTTATTTTAAAACAGGTTGTGAAATCTCCTCGTTTTTTTTTAAGAGGATGTTTACTGGGTTTGGAAAGTTTTTGTTTAATGCAAAAAAAATTCTAGAGTTTTTTTGAATTTCAGCCTGGTTTGGTTTTGGCATTTTTACTCCTGTCTGCACTTTTTCCCCCTTTTCCTAATGTTTTTTGTCAATGGAATCTTAAACCTCTGTTAATTTTAAAAGTCGGGTTAATGCCATTTCGCCTTTCACTTAATGGGTCGTATCAGTGATTTGCTCAACCCAAAACTAATTGAAAAAAAATTCATCTAAATCAATATATTTTTAGGTTATCCTAACATACCCTCAAAATTAGAGAGGGCCAAAAAAAGCAAACTACTAAGGATAAAATCGGATATTTTAGTCTTTGCTATCTGTAAGGACACTTACTACAGCACCGTAATTGAATAGAGATTTATATTTTTGCTCACTGTGTTTACTTCCTTTCTATATCATTTTGTCGCTTGGGACAAATAACTTATGGGAATTCTACAGACGTATTTTTCACTTCTATTTAAGCTAGTCCTTGTAAATTTAAACATTATTTTGAATCTTTCGGAATCACTGATAGGTCTTTTTTAAAATTCATACCAAAAATATTTAAATCTAGAATCCAAATCCCACCAGGCAAGGTATCAATTAGCAAATTACCGAAATAAAAAAATAATCGATTTGAATTTCGTTTCCCTCAAAGCACATACTTTTTTTATGGCAACCATGAGTATATGCAGGGCTGATTTTTTTAGAACCTGACCTATATTTGTTCCTTCTACCAATTTAATAGTCCTCCAAGATTCACACTTCATGTAATCACGGCCAATAACTTCTAAGATCCAGGTTTTGGCTTTTTTTAATCAGAATTTTAAATTATTACACCTTTAGGGGAGCATTTTACCAGGCTCTATATGCAGTGTCAATTAGATTGCAGATAAAAAACTTAATTTATCAAAACTCTCTTCTTAAACTGACACTCTAATCCTAGCCTAAAACTAAAGCCTAAGTAATTTAGGTCAGGTGATGTTGTCATGATTGACTTTTGAAAACTGACGTCACATCTCTTTCACATACTCATCAATCATATAGGAAATTTTTGACTTTTTCTATCGAAAAAATTTCAAGCCAACACTGAAACATTTTCCCAACAAGTTATTCTTGAGAAAAACTTACTGGAATTAATAAGCTGCACAATTATTTACTTTACAAGGACCATGGAGGAAGAACTGCGGGAGGGAAAGGGAAGGTTTCATCTTTCCTTTGTTGAAGGTAATTTGGTTGCCACAATGATAAAAAGAATAACTTTGTTAATTTTTAGGGCCCAGGCACCCATTTCAAATCTCTTCGCGGTATGTAAGAAACTTTTGTGGACAAATTGACTGGATGTGAAAATTTTTGCAGTGCCAAAAAGGTGAGGAATTACCCCTGGCAAATGTTTAAAGACAGTTAAGTTAACCTGTTAAGCTAGGCATTTATTTTTTTTCTTTTGCTGTTTCTGCTTTCTGTCTTTCTTTCTCCTTTCCTTAGACATGCTCGGACCATTGATTACCAAACTCATTCATTCAGAGTAATATTAGGCCAAAAAACAAAAATTGTTTTGATGTCCATAGATGACTTTTTTGAGTTGGGTCGGTCGGGTCGGAAAAACTTTTTTTTACATTTTTTTTTTTTTAATGTTAACTGTTTTTTTGTTTTTAAAAAACATGTGTTTGTATAATAAGTTTAAAACACTAAAACATCAGTTGATTCTTACGAAAATCATCTTTGTACAATTATGAAACCCAACTAACTGCTAAGAAACTGTTAAACATCATTTTTTTTTACATTTTTTGAAAGTTTAAAAATTGAAAAAAAAAAAAAACTGTTTAGGAATTTTTCAAATTAGGGTCGGTATTCTTTTGCACAGTAAAAGGGAAAAAAAAACTTTTTCCTGATTTCCAAATTAGGGTCGGTCCGACGAGGACAATCAACAATTTTTTTTTTTGGCCTTAGGGTAACCCAATTGTATGAGGTGCTTGGGTCAGAGGTCCCACAATATGGTTCAAAAATGTAAATACCTATGACTAAATCTTTGATCAGGCAGTAAACTATGGTGGGGAAAGATGCAAATGCCACTGATTACCTGTCATAGGATCTATGGTTTGGGGTCAACGGTCAAAATGCTTCGAAATTGTTCAAACTTAAAATCCACTACAAATTGCAGGGGTAGGACAATGCCAACCAACAGCACCAATTTAAAACGGCATCAACTTCCGGGTGTTAGTCTTTTTCGAAGACTTGCCATAGGAGGCGCTCTTACGCTATCGAACGGTTACACACAAGACTTGACTAAAGACTGCCTGGTCACGAATATTTAAATCATTAATATGACCGTTATTGGAAATTACACTGTTTTTGCGCGAAGTTAATCCACTAACCTCGACGGATTTTGACTTATCATATTTTCCTAATCATGATATTACTAGATCTTTTGAGCACAGGTTTAAGAGTTGATTTTTGTAATGTTACTGAGACAGAGACGGCCATAGTAAATGCCACGTAGCAGTTCCCACTTACCGGTTGGATATCCCCAATGCCCCAATTGAGCAGATCATGTCCTATATCTCTGTTTTTACAGCACAATCAGCTGTAGGTTTTATTCTACAACCCTCTTATGGCAAAAGTTGTATCGTTCACATTTAGTTTCCCATTAGTGTAACTACTTTTTACCAGGTTGGACGTTTTTGTGACCTAGTGACCCTGGTGAATTGATCAGTCTTGCAGAATGAAGTGTAACCTCGCTTGCCTTTATTTCATAAAGGTTGCTGAATTCATCTTTTACTAGGTAACTAGGTCACAAAATGCCCCAACTGCTTTTTATACATGTGGTGGTAACTACCTCACCTACAAAGATGTCACATTCAAATTAATTGAAGAATACTTTTGGTAAATTTCATAACATTACACCTCAAATTTGAGTAAAAGGAAGTGTCTTTCTTTAAAGGAAATATGTCAAGATTTTTGTCAAGCTCAGTTTGACTTACATTCATAAAATATATGTACATACATCACGAATTCCCGAAAAAATAATACAATTTGACGAAAATTAACAAATATAGGCCATTTTCATTTTGCTTTTTTGACATACGAAGAAAACGGGCGGATTTTTCGCCACGGCTTCATTGATCAAAAGCGCCCAACTCGTGACGTCAAAGTGATGACCAAAACATCGTGTTGACTTGAATTGTTATTGCTGACACTGTAATATTGATGGATTAATGAAAGTAATAATAAAATTAGAAAAAAAGTTACAGAATGACAGATTTTGTTTCATTTCGTTGTGTTTAATTATTATTGAAGTGGCAACACTGCGATATGATGGTCACAACGACGTAAATTATGGATGGTCATCACAAGAGAAGATACCAGTAACTTCCCACAATGCATTGCTTCCATTGGAAGTTTTTGTACAGGTTGCCATGTGGATCGTTAGAGATGAAACGCTCTTAAAATGCAAGTTTGTTATCAGTACTGTCAATTTAGCCATGTTTCATCACTAACGACCCACATCAGTACCTGTACAAAAACCTCCATTGGAAGCAATGCATTGTGGGAAGCTGACGTCACCATTTGCCTGCGATGTGGATTTGTCGGAATCGTTTTCGAGTAAGCTATTGGGCGGGAAATTAAAATGGCAAAATACTCAACAAATGTGGACAATTTTCAACTTATTTTGATTTATATGTAATCTACGTTACTTAAGCTTTCCATCCATACCAAATTTTCCAAATATTCAGAATCATGACATATTTCCTTTAAGTTTCTGTAAAAAACATTTTCTATATGAGTACTGCATTACCTAATAAGCAATTCTTTTTGCAACTAACAACTGTCCATGCAACTGTCTTTTGAATACAATCGGTCAAATGTCTTAATAAATTACCATCAAAACTTCTTGGTTAAGGATTACAATGATATGACTTCAGTTACATTTTGTTTTAATTGTTTAATTGTGGAAATTTCAGAGTTTAACCTGGAAGTCATTGCTTTGATAAGCCCAACAAAATCTGACTCAAGTGCCTGGTGCTACCTTATTGTAATGAGGTGGTTCTTGAACCACCAGTACCGCTTGCTTTCATGATTACTACATGACTTTTTCTTAAAACTTGACCTGAGATGACCTTTGACCTGGGAATGTGATCTTTGACCTCATCAGCTGATAAAGTTGCACATACGGCACCTGTAACCCAAGTTTGGTTGCAGTTGAATTGAATGTTTTTGACTGCTACCAAAACTGTTTGTAATCTGTGCAGGTGACACAATAAGACTTAAAAGGGGTTTAAGAGGGCAAACCTTTCAATAAACAAAATTCAATATGAAGCTTGAGATAAAAAAGAATTATTTTAAAGAAATTACCCATTTTCCTGCATTTATGATAATATCATGTTACTGATTACAAGTAGTAGTAGTAAATCCAAAGTTTTAAATCCGGTTTTGTCCCCATGAACGAGGGTGGCCGTATTCACCTCACACTCACAGCAACCGCCCGTACTCTCTCTTTCCACTTCACCCAATTCAGTGCATCCTCCATCCTCAACCCAACCCTCCTACTCTCCTCCTCCACTTGCTTCTTCCAAGTCTTCTTGGACGTCCCCTCCTAAGCCTCCCACCTCCAACTCAAAAGCAGTTCTTAAAACATGCTCGTCATCCTTCCTCAGCACGTACCCATACCAACGTACACTATTTGCCTTCGCCAACCGGTCCATCACTTCCAAACCCACATCTGCATCAAGTCCTCAGTCTTCATCCTATCCATCAACTTCACACCACACATCACTCTCATCATTGCTTTCTCTCTCTGTCCTCCTCAGAATCCCCATCTCATTTTTGCTCAGACACCATGTCTCGCTCTTATACAGTATCACTGATCTCACACAACTCTTATACACCATACCTTTCATCTTCAAAGGATATCTTTTCCCTTGCAGCAACTCCCCACATTCCCTAAACTTCACCCACCCATACCTCACTCTAGCTCTCACAGCCACCTCACATCCACCACCCCCACTAATCCTGTCCCCCAGGAACATGAACTGCATCACCGATTCCACCTCATCACACAACTTTTCCTTCTGTTCCACCATCCCTCCAGCACCCTTCTTGCATTTTCCACACACAAAATCTCTTGCCAAACTTGGGGTCACTCTCTCCATCTTTGTGCATCTCCCATGGATCCATTTCCCACATTTCTCACACCACACTAAATTTGCTTTTACCTTTTTCCCACACACGCCACATGGGTCTACCTTACTCACTACCACCTCCCTCTCTACCCCGCTCAGCAGCACTTCTGTCTTCCCAAAGTTTACCTTCAGACCCTTACTCTCAAAAGCCACCTTCCATCTCCAAAACTTCTCCCTCAGTCCCTCCATTGTCTCACACATTAAACCAAGTCTTCAGCATACATCATCTAACTCATCAAAACTTTTGTACTCTCCTTGACTACATCAATCATAGAGAATGTATTTTAGGTTCTAAAAGCTCTTGAAAACTCATGTATCCAAGTATGTAATTGTTTTTGCTTGCAATGTATCTTTGATTATTTTTGTTGCAATTTAAGGTTCTGCATTTTTTATTTTTCAAGTGATCTTTGACGACACCTTTAAAGTCCTCATTGCAACATGGCCTTGCAGTTCTGGCTTCCTTATTACACAATTAAAGCAACAACAGCACATTTTTGAAGTGCACCCCAATTTTCAAAATTTGAGTTTTTGTGCAGTTGTGTTGGTAATTGTCTAGTCAACTATACCGGTGAATGGTAATGCTCAAAGTGCGTATTTGTCATATAAAAGCGATTTTTAAAAAAGAGTAGTGATTCCTGATTGTAATTTAATGGCAGAATTCGAAACAAAGAATTTCTGGTAGACTTTCATATAGAAGTCCCATGGATGCAAATGAGGTATTGCCATTCATTCCATCAAGCGCTACTGCACAACGTCATACAGCGCATGACGGAATCAATTGTAATACCTCATTTGCAACCATGGGACTTCTATATACTGAATTTCTGTCCATCCATTTTGAAAATAGTACCACCTCCAACTTGACTTGCCTGAACCAATGGATGAGTGTAGACACATACATGGCGCTATTTCTTGCCTATATCATATTGGAAAGACTTTTCCTGCAGCCACTGAATTATTATTGGTATACGATATTAATTATCCTAATTATATAAAATTCCTTCTTTTGCAATACATAGACAAGTTCAAGCTTTACCATTCACAGGTTTACTAGCTATTTACCAATGCAACTGTGCAAAAATCTCAATTTTTCTGGAAAATTGGGGGCGCTCTTCAAAAAATGTGCTGTTATTGCTTTTATAGGTTAACCATGTTGAACTCTTACAGCCTGCAGATCTGCCACTCTCTGAGAAATAATTATTTATTAATACTTATCTTAATTAACTGAAATTCCAATCATTATACCATTGGTAAATGCTTACAATTTGACATACATTCTTCCCAAGACAGCAATTTGCTCAATTGCTTTCAAAACACAAGATTTGGTTATTTGTTCATATCTAGCTGGGTTATATGAGACGGGGATTTACTATACCAGAATTTAATTTTGCAGTAAGAAATATTCAAGAATGGACAAAACCACGAAAAGCAGCTATAAATGTTTATAAATTAAATCAGTCTTCCATATAAGCTTATAAGATGGTTTTAAAGAAATTGATTCTCCGCAAAGCAATTAATTTTTCACAAATTGAAGTCTCTTGTCAAAGTCAACAAAAATAAATAGTTCTCCAAATTAAGTTGGTTCAACAGTGTAGAGATTTATGGATCAAGGAGCTTTTGTGTGTTATTTCAACATTGCAAAAAAAGTAGCGACATTTATTAACCTAGAATTGTGATACCCTGTTGCTATTATGATGAAAGGGAAGAAAATAGGCCAAATACCAGTGGAGAGATTACGTGGCCCCCGCATCACTGGCAACAATATATTGTCGCATTAAAATGTAAGAAGGGCGCAACTATACGTGGCTCCCTTTTAGTGTATTGTGGTTATTACAAGTGAAATTTATAGCCAGACTACAGATCCTATAATACAATATTGTACCTGGCAGTATACATAAAATCTTCCTTGGCTCATGATGGAAATACAAGGAGCACAATAAGATGCCTTCCACTGATCACTGTTAGGCATTAAAAAAAATTGTTTGTTTGCTGTAACCCGACTGACCCTAAAAAAAAACCCTGACTCTAATTTTTTATGCAAATTGGCACAAAATGAAAAAATTTTGTCGACCGACCCATGATTTTCATCAACAATTTAAAAAAAACAAAATTTGTTTCCAACACAAAGACGAAAAAATATCAAAACAAGACAACAACACAACTATATACAACAAGTAAAGTAAAAGATCTTTGGTGTGTCATTGAAAAAAATTTAAATAGTAGCATGTTGTATTCATGTTAGAGTAAAACATTGTGAAGATCTAAAAAAAAAAAAATACCGATCGACCCTCATATTTTTTTCTCCGTTACGGCAAACAAACAATTTTTATGCCTTACCAAGGTTGGTTTGAATTGAAGTGATACTTTGGAAATAAGGGAATTTTTAACCAAATGCAAAACTTTTTCTTTTAAAAACTATTTTGATCCCATATAACCTTTGACCTCAACTTCATTAAGATCATCCCTTCTCTTCTAAGCACCAGTCATCGTTACCAAGTTTTGTTTAAATTGATGTGATACTTTGGTTAAAGGGGAAATTTTAACCAAATTGCAAAACTTTATCTAAAAAGTAACCCAATTTATTCCAATTTGACCCCTACATAATGTTTAAATTTAACCTCCTTAACATCACCCTTTTCCTTCAACCCACTGATCATTGTTACCAAGCTTTGGTAAATTCAAGTGATGATTTGGAAATGGAGAACTCAACCAAATTACAAAACTTACCAAAAATAACCTATTATGACACAATTGACCCCTGTATAACTGTTAACCTCAACCTCATTAAGGTCACCCCTTTACTTTAACCCAGTGATAATTGTTCCCTGCAATTTGACTCTTTTATTTTTAGAACAATTTAAGCAGTGGCGACACAATATTGACAACTGATATAAGTAGGGCATGCAAGGGCTATTACCCCTGTTAACATCATAAAAATCCATTGCAGGAATCTTTCCATAAAAGCCTACAAAGTACATGATTTGTATCTTATAGTGCCCTCTATATGCCCATTCTTCAAGAGATCTGTGTAAAATTAGATTTTAAGAAAAGTAATATTTGCCCACAATGAATTTTTTTATAAAATTTGCACTGGATGTAGCTGGTGAAATAACCAATCCAAATTAGTTGTCAAAACTGGGTCGCTCTCAATATTTTTGGTTTATATCATAATAAATGAGAATTTCAAACAGCTGTGTTTCAGCTGGTAGTCTATACAGCAGCATTTCACTTGAAACCAGCAGTGCTTGGGATGATTTGGCCATTACACACCAGTGTACCCTGCTGGGGTGTGGAGGCAGCGTGAGCACCCCGGGGTTTGCAAAAAATTATACAAAATCAGCCTGGGATTACTTATCAGATGTCTTATGCCCCCTGCACCGGCGTATCCAGACCTTGGTTTTTGAGGGGGACCCCGGGGAGCGGAAGGACCTCTAATAGCCGAAAATAGGCTGATTTTGCATGTTTTGGTATGAACCCTGGGGGTGCGCGCCCCCAAAGCACCCCTCAAGATACGCCACTGCCCTGACCGCACCCCGAGGTCCTCCAGGCCTGGGTACCCCCTGATTACTAGTGTCATGAATTAGCTGTGTAGTTTTCTTACAGTTACTGGAACAGAGGAAATGTTGTACTCAACAGGTTAAAAAGAACCACTAGGTAGTCGGGTGCACACAACCTATTCTTGTTATGTTATATGAAGCAGCCGAGCTTAGGCTGTCATGCGCGTAGCTGGGGGGGGGGCGAAAGGAGTGCTCGCCCCAGGGTTCTAAAATAGGAGAAAGGAAGGAGAGTGCATTGAAATAAGACTAATGCATATTTTTTTCAGGGGGATTCATCCCTTGGACCCCACCTGGGTTTAAACGGTCCTGTGAATCCCCTACCATTGTGGTTTGGATAGCCGCAAGGATCCGCACCCTGGGGAGCAGGGTCCTGGCTACGCTCATGGTTGTGTGCAATCTGCAGTTTGGAAGTTACCATTAGCTAGTGAGGTGCACACCACATATTCTTGCGTTATATTAGGAAACAGAGGATAGTGTTACACTCCACAGGTTGGAAGTTACCTTTTGCTAGTGAGTGCACACCACTTATTCTTTATGTTATATTAGGCAAAAGAGGATTGGATTGCACTCCACAGTTTGGAGGTTGGAAGTTACCATTAGTTAATGAGGTGCACACCGCATATTCTTATGTTATATTAGGCAAAAGAGGATTGGATTGCACTCCACAGTTTGGAGGTTGGAAGTTACCATTAGTTAATGAGGTGCACACCGCATATTCTTATGTTATATTAGGCAACAGAGGATTGGATTGCACTCCACAGTTTGGAGGTTGGAAGTTACCATTAGTTAATGAGGTGCACACCGCATATTCTTATGTTATATTAGGCAAAAGAGGATTGGATTGCACACCACAGGTTGGAAGTTGGAAGTTACCATTAGTTAATGAGGTGCACACCGCATATTCTTATGTTATATTAGGCAAAAGAGGATTGGATTGCACACCACAGGTTGGAAGTTACCATTAGTTAGTGAGGTGCACACCACATATTTTAATGTCATATTAGGTAAAAGAGGGTGGGGTTACTGGGTTACACTCCACAGGTTGGAAATTAACATTATTTAGTGAGGTGCACACAACATATTATTTTATATTAGGCAACAGAGGATAGGGTTACACTCCACAGGTTGGAAGGTACCATTAGCTAGTGAGGTGCACACAACATATTCTTACGTTATATTTAAGGCAACAGAGGATAGGGTTACACTCCATAAGTTGAAGTTACCATTAGCTAGTGAGGTGCACACAGCATATTCATACATTATATCAAACAATATACAATCTTGTTCATAATCCTTGGAACACTTGTTAATATTGGCAGCTGTGCAAGAGATATAGGCTTGAAATGCATTGCAACTATAACTTCTTTCCCCCTCCCCGTCCCCTCCCAAGTCAGTGTTGAAAATGATATGCAGTGTGATTGACCAAGTGTGTCGTGCTCATGCAACATTGAATTGAGGGGCGGGAACCAAATCTGCACAAAGTGTTCCAACAATTATGAACAAGATTGATAGGATAGGGTTACACTCCGCAGGTTGGAAGTTACCATTAGTTAATGAGGTGCACACCACATATTCTTATGTTATATTAGGCAACAGAAGATAAGGTTACACTCCAAAGGGTGAAAGTTACTACTAGGCAACAGAGGATAGGATTACACCCAACAGGTCAAAAGTTACCGTTAGTTAATGAGGTGCACACACTCCCTAAATTTCTTAGATTAAAACTGGAGGACAAATCTAATTATGATTAAAATTTTTAATCTATTAGATTTATATTTCAATGTATTTTGATTTAAATTTTAATCTAAACTTTAGATTTGTCCTTGATAGCAATCAAATTAGATTGGTTTTTAATCTAAGAAATTTAGAGAGCAACATATTCTTATGTTATATTAGGCAACAGAGGACAGGGTTACGAGTTACCATTAGCAAGTGAAGTGCCCACCACATATACTTACGTTTTATTAGGTAACAGAAGATAGGGTTACACTCCAGAGGTTGGAAGTTACCATTAGTCGATAGGTTGCACATCTGACACTGCATAATACCACACTCATATACACCTCACCCACATTTTTCCAATGTTGCATTCATTTGTTACATTGCAGAGCTTGTTCAATTCTACCTGAAGAAGTCACCCATCAAATTTGTATTTAAACCTGTATCTGATGAATATCATGTAAAAAAACATTTTGATTTGAATTCCATAAATATTTGAGAATTGTAAAATTATTTTGAAGTTGAATCTGTGTTATATCGCCTTATGATTTAGCAATTATTTACATTTACCAACTCTTCCTAATGGGGAAGTTATATTTAAAACAAAAGCATTGCCGAAGTGATTTCAGGCAATAAAGCATGGCTTTAGTCTGAAAACAATTCCTTTATCTTCCATGCAAGTTGAACTATGGCAGCCACTCTAGTTACATGTCTCACACACATCCATAATAACGCATGGTAGTGTATATTAAACAGTTTCGTACCCCAGTCGGGGGAGAGGTGACAGATACATGAGAAAAAGGAGGTGGTAATAGGTGACAAGCTCCAAAAAGGAACAATATCGGTGTCCCTTAACTCATTTCAGATTTTTGCCCCATCACCGTGTCAGAATTAGGTAGATTAGAGCTCTGTTGCCTGGAAGATATAGGGCTTGTTGGCTTCACACCTTTTTACCAGCACAGGGTGGTAAAAACGTACGGCACTTAAGGAAAACCCGGATAAAAAGATATCTTATGGCATTTGCAGATTTTTTTTCGGTACTCTTCCAAATTGGAACAGATTAGAGCCCCAGTTGCCTTCAAGAGGCGTAGGTTTCATGCTTTCACACCTCTATCCTACAAGAAGGTCAAACAAGATGCTTAGACTTAGATGTGAATTTGCCGAAGGAGAGAGACAAAATTGGTGCACTTTATTCTCGTTTCAGAATTGCCTGAAATAAGAATCTTGTAATTAGGAGACTGCGTTTTGACACTCACACCTTTCTTGCTTTCCTATTTATTGGGAGTTGTTAAAAAGCATTATGCTAAATTAGCAAGTGGTAAAGGAACAGTTTTGGTGTCCCTTAGCTCGTTTCATTTTGGGGCTCACTTTGTTTGCATTAAAGGTGCAATGAGAGATTTTGGGGCACCCATATATTGTGTCATATGTAGTGATTTCATATAAATAAGACCCCCAATAGATTTCTTACCTTGTCTTAGTCACAGAAATGCCTTGAAAGTGAAAACAAAAGGTGATTATCATTTGCTTAATTTCAATATAAAACAGGCTGAATTTAGTATTTGCTCCTATACGAAATTAGAAATATCACAATTTTTGTACCAAAGAAATATTTTTCAGCTTAATCCTTTCACATGGGGATATATTTGATAGAAAGCTTTACATCAGCACAAAAAAATAAGAATTTTCATATTTTTTAGGGACACCTGTTATGTGAAATCTCTCGTTGCACCTTTAATGCAGATTAGAACTGAATTTCTATGGAGCTTGATAATTTTTTACATTACATTTAAATTTCAAAAGCATAAAATGCAGAAAAAAATATAACCATCACCAAGAGATTTTGAAGTGCTTATATTTCATTTCCCCCTTTTTTTTTTTTTTTGGTGCACACCAATATCCAAAAAATTTTCCGTTTGTCCAAAAAAGACTTGGTAAGACAGTAATATAATAATGGACATTTACAAAGTGTCAGGATCCGGCCCGAAGGTCGCTCACTGCGCTGTTGCCTAATTATTATTATGCTGCCATCAGGAAATCGTCACAATCATTTCGCCTACAGGTCGGCAGCTGGCCAAGCACACAAACCTACCAGCACTTAGATTGTAACGTTGCTCATAACAGCTCCCCATATTTTGCTTGGGCTGACGAAGCAATAGTATCTTGCCCAGGGACACAAACATGTTGACCACAGTGGGGCTCGAACTCACGATTTTAGAGGTCTAATGATCACAAGTCTTGCGCTTTTCCACTATACCATACATGCTCTCAATATGCCTTTTTCAGAAAATTCCTTTATAGTTGGTCAAGCAAAAAGAGTTAATAATAGTTAATTTTTTCAACAAAAATGACACCATATCCATTTTATACAATTTCTTTACAATTTTCAACAACAAAAATTGGTCAGTAACTCTGACACCAGAAAAGACAACAGTTTTCCTGTCTGACTGTCAAAATTAAAGTAGAATTAAACCCTTACTGCTAAAAAAAGAAATTGACTTGATATTCCTCAGCAACACCTCTGCAGAATTTAAGAGTATTCAAGAAAAATGTCATGCTGGAGGGGCCCAGAATCTAGAGAATTGTAGAATATAATTGATGTCACTTATCTCATTTTCCAAGTTCTGTTTTTACCCTTTTTTCTTCAGAATTTAAGCAGATTAGGGCCTCCAGTTGTAGAAGATCTAGATGTGACACTTCTTGTATTTTTACCCATTTGAATGAAAAAAAGCCAAAGTATAACACTTAAATTTATGCCATAAAGAGAAAAGAACGAGTAAAGGAATTGACTGTTAAAGTGTTATGCACTTTGCATCAGGCCTTTTATTGCTAATTCGGTTTATGATAATCAAATCATAGAATTTTAAAAACCTGTACCGATTTCTTTGGAGGGAAAACATTTCACTCCGAGGAATTGATTTTGCTTTCGCTAAGTGTCGAAAGCTGATTGACTTCGAGATGTCAAAATCACTCGCAAAATGTTAAGCAATTGAATTGGAATCCAAGCTTTTGGGATTATAAATAAGACTCCATGCTCCAATTTGTCAGGTAATTTGTAATCTTGTCTTACATTAAAGTTATAATAAAAAAAAATCATCAAATCTTCAAGCTGGCAACTTAACCCCATTGCATCATGGCTCCACTATTGCAAGTTAATTACAGTGATAACTAAAACTTTGTGCCCTGTGGTGGTGTCAACAGATACGCCCACATGTAACGTGGCAGCATCCCCCTCGCGAGTCGTCAGTGCCCCCAGAGGTCTCGCCATTAACATGCACATAACTTTGAGGTTTTGCAAGTATGTATATCCTAATAGACCAAGGTGTCGCTGTTAGCTATTGAATGAGACAATAACATGTCGCAAATCTTGACAATGCATGAATATTCCAAACCGAAACATCTTTTTTATTTCGATATTACTATTAGGTGATATTATTTTGTAATTTTAAAGGAGCAATTAAGGACATGATGGAGCCGGTTTTCACTACTAAAGTGTTACCATTTACTAAAAAACTAGTGCATATTGATATGAGCCAATCTCTGGATCTAAGGGGAATTCTTTTAGGAATTCAATATTGCCTTAAATGTTATTAGTTGTGGGAGAAAATGGGCCATGCCAAATCTTAAAACACTTTAAAGGGAAACATAGTTAAGAAGGATTAAATTTGCATTGTTCAATAAAACAAAGGAGGTTCTTTTAACAAAGCAATCGAAAGAAATATGATACATATTTCATTAAAGGTGCAACAGAGATTTTAAGTCATCCATATTTTCAGTGATATGTAGTGATTTCATAAAACACTCAATAGATTCCTACCTTTTATTTGGCTCAGAAATAAAAACCAGTGAAACAAAAGGTGATTTGTATGTACTTATATTTTAATAGAAAACATAGGCTGAATTTCCTATTTGCTCCTATGAATTAAAAATTTCACAATTTTTGTACCAAAGTAGCAGTTCTCAGCTTAATAATTTCAGATGGCAATATTATTGATAGAAAGCTTTTTTCACCTTTTTTAGGAACCCCTGTTTTTCAAATTCTCTTGTTGCACCTTTAACTAATTAAGATATCTTTAATTGAACTAAGCTATTTGATAGTGTGAACATGGTCTAAGGAAAGCATTACTGTGACCTTGAACTAGTCCTGTTTCATTGTCTCTTTCATCGTTAGTGTGCCTTGTACTCTCTAAACATAGTCAAGTCCTTCCTGCGCAGAATGGCGCATAGGGTGGCGCCTATCTCCGTTTCCATAACCCTAGGCCATGCAGCTGCCAAATGATGTGAAAGCTACAGTAGGGAGTTAGTATTCTGGTAGCTCTGCGTGTTCACAAATACCAAGTGCTTGACAAATGCTGTAGGTACCAGTTTTAAAGTCTTTGGTATGACCCGGCCGGGGTTTGAACCTGCGACTTCCTGATTTTGAGGCAGACACTCTAACCACTAAGCCAATACGTTGTACTCTCTAAATGTAATGAGTGAAAAATTACTCCCAAAAGAGTGAAAATATTAACCACTCCAAAACAGTGGTGTAGCCAATGGGACACGGGGGAAGAGTTCCCCTTGAAAAAAAAATGAAAAATTACACAAATTGAGCTGTTTTTACCCTATTTACCCTCTGATTGGGACAATTTTCCCCTGCCCGGAGTTTTTCTCCATCAGAACCACAAGGCCGCCTACACCATTACTCCAAAATGAGTGGTTATCTGTAAACTGTAAAAATAGTAATTTCCACTCAAAAAGAATGAAAATCACTCCAAAAAGAGTGGATTTCCACTTATTTTTATTTTCTCATCTGTTTAACTTCACAAAAGAAATTGTTCTTCATTTAACTCTGCAAAGTAGTGAAAATTCACTCTTTTTGGAGTGAGGTTCACTCCTTTTGAGTAGAAATTTGCTCTTTTAAAAGTAAAAACACCCCCACTAATCTTGGAGTGGTTTACAAGCATTCCATGCTTTTTGAGAGTGATATGTTCACTGGCTTACATATAGAGAGTGTCCCTGTCAATCCTTGGACTCTCTTGAAGGAAAATTAGAAGATTGGCTCATTTGACCGTTATCAACTTGGGTGCGATGTAGTGGAAAGGGAGAGAGGTTTATGTAACTAATGTGTGCCCTCCCAGTCCCATAGTAATCACCATTAACTCAATTCACCATGTGATTTGAAGGAACTGCTCATCAGAATGTAACCTACATTTGGTGGACTATATTAAATTGGTCATTGCACGTACATGTGTTAACACTTTCCGGGACCAGTGGGAGTTATGCTTAATACCCTTGGGAAAATCGATAGCTGCTTTGTGCATTAATGACAGCTAATTACATTGATAATTCGTATTTTTCATATTTATTTTTTTTATATTTTTTACCTTATTCTCGGAAGTCCTGACCTTCAAACATGAACAGTTCTGTGTATATCTCGATTCACCTCATCATGTACATGAAGATAAAACTTACAGATGATAGATTGTGGCCAATTTTTGCTTTCCCGCTGAAATTATGACTATGTGTTTACAAAAATGGCGAAATTGTCAGCCAAAATACGTGTACAATAATCATAAACGCCCGTGCCGCTGCAGAGAGCACACACAATTTTTGAGTCGATTTGGTGTCTATCTACTCCCCTCCTGCCATTCAATTCCACAAATATAGCGATAAATGTTGGTTGACTAGGTTCCTTGATGCATGTAGATTGCTAAAATTGGAATTCACAGTTAGTAAGGTGTGAGGAAATATGAAAAAATCGCGAGTTATTTACAGCTACTAACGTACGAATCTCAATGAACCATTCCCAACTCTTACGGTGAAAGTATCTGCCATAACAACCACGCGTAATCCACGGCGAGCTCAAAGTACCTAGACTTGATCGAATCTTGGAACTGGCACAGCAGTTGTAGGTTGTATGGGTTTGAATGGCATTTCTTCTTCTTTTTTGAGTTTTAAAAGAGGTTAGCACTAATTTTGACAACATGTCGACTCACGGCGGTCGGGAAAGTGGTATACACTGCCTTCTGTAGTCGGGGATTCAGGGGATGTTGACATTGAGTTGATTTTGGCATTTGTGAAAAAAGCAATCAAGTGTACTTGACATGACTAGTTTTAGGCCAAAATGAATTCTGATTTCCAAGGTCACGCTACAGCTTTCATGAATATTAATTGAATTTCAATCTGGGCTACTTCTGACCACAAAGTCCCGGGAGAAAGGCTCAGTCACACGCCGATTTTTTGCTAGAAAACCACGTCCAGACGTCCAGAATGGTGCGATGACCAATTTTCGAAAATCCTGAGCAGTTTTTTGTTTTATGGTGTAGTTCTGGAAGGTCTGGGCCTGTTCTGTGCGTCGTCCGTAGTCGTACCCATTATTTGCTAGAAAACCGCTTCCAGACTGCCCAAGACGTTGCCGATTGGCCATTTTTTCGAAACTCGTGGTTAAGTTCCTTTTTCAGGTGTAGTTTTGGCCAAGTTTGGGACTGTCCTATACAGTCTTCTGCAGTCTTGTGTGGTTGGGGGCACGTGGCAAATTGAAAAAACCCACCAAAAAACAAAACTTACAATTTAAAAAAAAAATCGTGGCGGGTTTTGGAATCGGTAAGGTGGGCTTGAACACATGAGCGGTTTGGAAGCGAGTAAGCCGATGGTTGTTGCCGCATCATGAGTGGGTGTGTGCAAGTGGGAAAGTGGTCGGCAATGAGTCTGCTCCAAGCGGGAGAGAAAATGCAAGCCAACGGATATGTGACTGCGACTAACTCGGCGACTAAAGAAGATGTGGTCACCGGACATGCAGTCTGACAACAATTTAATGCGTCGTGGTAGGTCTGCGACTGATTTGGAACTGAACAAGTTGACATGCGTGAGCCTACTGTCGGCGATGAGGCATTCTCTTGTCTTGTAATTTGAACAAGACTGCAGCCGATTGGAAAGAAATGTGGTCTGGTGTTGAAAGAGGTTAGGTCGCGTCGCGGTTTGTCTTAATGTGAAGGGACTCCTTGGCCGTCAACAACTCGGCGACCAACGACGAGCAGTCTTGACAGCGAACCATGTCACAACTTTTGCCGTCGTTTACAAAGGTCGCGAAGATCGGAGACGAACAAAGTGGCGTCGCCAATTAAACATGGCTGGATCTTGTTGATTCCATTGAGGCAAGTCGCCTACATGCCTCAGACGTTCAGCATCCCTTGTCTCGTGACGCCGGGGAACCTCGCGACCTAATTGGAAATTTTTGCAAGTTGAACAAGACTAGCCGAGTTTGGGTTGGGTCGGGAAGCTGGGTCTTCTGGGTGACTATACCTTAATCTTTTGAAGGTTTTAACCCCTGGGCACTACATTCATATCTATCCCGGATCCAAGCAATATTTTGGATGGGTTGCTTGGAAGCTAAATTAAGGGTAATAAGCAAATAATGGTGGTAGGGTTCACACAAAACATAATGAGCCAACAGACAGATTGTTCGTAGGTGCCTAGGCAAAAAAAGCATGGGTTTTAACCATGGTTAACCATGGTTCAACCATGGGGTTTGGACCATGGTAAAAACCAGGGTTAGCAATGTTTTTGGAAAAATGGCCATTGCCCACGGCAAACCATGGTCAAAAACAATCCATGACCTAGTCAACCATGGTCAAAACTCTGGCATGTGTGACCATGGCGGCAGAAGTGGGTGCAATTTTTCAAAAAAACATGGTTCAACCATGGTTAACCATGGTTAACCATGGTTGACCAGGGCGTGCCATTTGTTCAAAAAACATGGTTAAACCATGGTCAACCATGGTCAATATGATCATGTTTAACCATGGTCAAAATTGTCCATGTTTTGACCATGGTCAAAGAATGGGGCACATGTCCACCATGAGGGTTTGTTTTTGTCAATGTACTAAAATTCCCAAATAGATGGGGTTAGAATTGAGTAATATTTAGAGCACCAAAAAGGAAGATATTTAACTGACATGGTGTTGATTGCGGACATTTCATAACTCATGATGGCGGCAGTTATACCCGCTTTCGGGGGGGACATAAATCAAGACCCTGCCACATCTTTTTAGGACATAATAAAAACCCTAACGAAAACTATTGATAAGCATTTTCCCGCAAATTTTCTCTCGTACTTCTGGATAATTGCAGATAACTCACACTAGTTGACGCTGGGAAGGGGAAGCTGATCTAGGCAGTAGGAGAGAGAGAGAAGGGCCTGTGGTAAGTCAGAAAACAAAGAAGCACTGATGTTCTCGAAAGAAGAAACTTAGGTTCACCATATTTACATTTTCCTATACATATGGACAATTTTTCACTTCTTCATAAGCAATTTTTTATTTGTACTGGGAAACACATATGACGTGACTAGATAGTCTTTAAAGACACTATCAGTGATTTGGCTAAATCAGCAAATCGAAAAAAAAAATCATCCAAAAATCAGATTGATTTTAGCAGTACGTAACATTTACTAAGTTCCTAACATACCCTGCAAAATGATAAGACCAGAAGCAACCTAATAAGGACATGAATCGGAGATTTTAGTCAGTACTGTCTGAACGGACACTTCTAAAACACATAATGAACGCGAAGAATCGTTATATTGGAACCACTGCCGTTTTCTTCCGTTTCTTTTCATATTCCACAGCTGGGGGAAAAAAGGGTAAACTTATGAGAATTCTACAGCTTATCCTGACTTTAAGGTATTCCTGCAAAATTTCAAATTATTTTCAAATCACTATAGAGTAGTCCTTAAATCCAGTCCACACTCATTATTATGATTTTATTGTGTCAGTGTGCTATGAGCTGTTGTCTTCCTTTGAACTTTATAGAGTCAGTTTAACTATGTTATATGGCCCAAGTAGTTACCAGCTATAGTAACGGCAGTCTCTAGGACAAGTTAGTTAATACCCCCCTTTAATATTTTTTACATCTGGGAAATGATTTTAGGGTATTATTCGAAAGTGTGTTTTTTGGTTTAACGTCGAAAAGATGAGTAGAGCTGCTTTTTTCCTGATTTGCGTTACCCTATTAAAGCGACTATAATCACCGCCCATATTTGAAAAACAAGGTTGTACGTAAAATATAAATGCCATTAAATTCTTGTTGGAGCTCCCAAACTATCACACCCAGGTTGTTATTTCAACAATTGCCATTTTAAGTGCATTTAGCAAAATAGCCCCTTGTGGCGGCCAACCATCCTTGGACGCCTAGATGTTTTAAGCCCCCTTCAGGCTGTTTTTAAAAACTTGGTTTCGTTTATTCGTGAATAAGCATTTATATCTGTAATGAAACTTAGAATGGCGGTTTACATAAAACAATGGGCGGCCATTTGAAATGGGCCAGGGAACGCTAACGTGCAGCTTTTCGGGGCGGGAGGAAACATACATAACCCTGGTCAGGGGGACATCCCCTTCAAGGTTGTATATGGGAAAATTAATCACTTTAATTGGTTGCCAACGAACGGAAAATCTGATGATGCCAGCTTATGGGACGAACATGGATCTTCCTAATTAACATAAGCTCGCCCATGATTTTGATATTTTTCTCAAATTGATTTCTGGGCCATAGGACCACTGGTAGTGACCTGGTCAACCATGGTAGACAAATAGCCACTAAGTGTCATGTGACCCATGGCCAGACAATCAGTTTCCTAAATGTAGCAACCATGGTCAGACATGGGCTACTTGAAGTGACCATGGTCACATGGTCAGCATGGGGACTACCGTGTTCAACACATGATCAGACGGAGGTTGCGGGTTCGGACATGGTCAGTCACTATTGCATGAAGTGACCATGGTCAACCATGGTCAAATGAGGTGATAAACATGTTGACCATGGTATACTTGAAGTAACCATGGTCAACCATGGTCAGACATGGGCTACTTGAAGTGACCATGGTCACCATGGTCCACAAGGTGATGACCATGGCTGACAATGCTCAGCCATGCTAAAGCATGGTCGACCATGGTATACTTGAAGTAACCATGGTCAACCATGGTCAAGTCATGTGATGACCATGGCTGACAATGCTCAGCCATGCTAAAGCATGGTCGACCATGGTATACCATTGGGATCATGGTAACCACGGTTGACCGTGGTCAAGCCACCATAGCTGATCATCGCTGACCATAGTCAACCATGGTCAACCATGGTTGACCATGGTTGACCATGGTTGACCATGGTTGACCATGCTAGCACGGTTGACATTTCGCCTAGGCGGTAGTGCCCTGAACATGAAAGGCCTCTATTGGTTCACCTGGTCCTTTATGTGGATGCAACTTGTTAGAAAGGGATTGTTTATCTGACCCTTGTGTGGATGCAACTGGTTAGAAAGGGATTGGTTATCTGGCCCTTGTGTGGATTGCAACTTGTTAGAAAGGGATTGGTGTATCTGGCTCTTGTGTGGATGCAACTTGTACAAAGGGATTGGTTTATCTGGCCCTGTGTGGATGCAACTTGTTCCAAAGGGATTGGTTTATCTGACCCTTGTGTGGATGCAACTTGTTACAAAGGGATTGGTTTATCTGACCCTTGTGTGGATGCAATTGTTAGAAAGGGATTGGTTTATCGGACCTTGTGTGGATGCAACTTGTACAAAGGGATTGGTTTAAATGGCCCTTGTGTGGATGCAACTTGTTAGAAGGGATTGGTTTATCTGACCCTTGTGTGGATGCAACTTGTTAGAAGGGATTGGTTTATTTGGCCCTTGTGTGGATGCAACTTGTTAGAAGGGATTGGTTTATCTGTCCCTTGTGTGGCTGCAACTTGTTAGAAAGGGATTGGTTTATCTGGCCCTTGTGTGGATCAACTTGTTAGAAAGGATTGGTTTATCTGGCCCTTGTTGGATGCAACTTGTTAGAAAGGGATTGGTTTAATGGCCCTTGTGTGGATGCCACTTGTTAGAAAGGATTGGTTTATCTGGCCCTTTTGTGGATGCAACTTGTTAAAAGGATTGGTTTAAATGGCCCTTGTGTGGATACAACTGTTAGAAAGGGATTGGTTTAAATGGCCCTTGTGTGGATACAACTTGTTAGAAAGGGATTGGTTTATCTGACCCTTGTGTGGATTGCAACTTGTTACAAGGGATTGGTTTATCTGACCCTTGTGTGGATACAACTTGTTAGAAAGGGATGGTTTATCTGACCCTTGTGTGGATACAAACGTGTTAGAAAGGGATTGGTTTAAATGGCCCTTGTGTGGATACAACTTGTTAGAAAGGGATTGGTTTATCGACCCTGTGTGGATGCAACTGGTTAGAAAGGGATTGGTTTATCTGACCCTTGTGTGGCTGCAACTTGTTAGAAGGGATTGGTTTATCTGGCCCTTGTGTGGATACAACTTGTTAGAAAGGGATTGGTTTAAATGGCCCTTGTGTGGATGCAACTTGTTAGAAAGGGATTGGTTTATCTACCCTTGTGTGGATGCAACTTGTTAAAAGGATTGGTTTATCTGGCCCTTGTGTGGATACACTTGTTAGAAAGGGATTGGTTTATCTGTCCCTTGTGTGGATGCAACTGTTAGAAGGGATTGGTTTATCTGGCCTTGTGTGGATGCCACTTGTTAGAAAGGATTGGTTTAAATGGCCCTTGTGTGGATGCAACTTGTTAGAAAGGGATTGGTTTAAATGGCCCTTGTGTGGATGCACTTGTTAGAAAGGGATTGGTTTATCTGACCCTTGTGTGGATACAACTTGTTAGAAGGGATTGGTTTATCTGGCCCTTGTGTGGATACAACTTGTTAGAAGGGATTGGTTTAAATGCCCTTGTGTGGATGCAACTTGTTACAAAGGATTGGTTTATCTGGCTTTGTGTGGCCACAACTTCTTAGAAATGGATTGGGAAAAACACTTATAAACAAAAAAGAGGATGCTACTGCTAAAATTATGATAGATTTTATCCAACGAACTACCCCGGCTTTTTAAATTGATCAGCCCGTCTTTACTATGCACCTTTGATTGGCTCGAGCAGTGCATATGCGTAGTGCGTTGACGCGTACACGCGCCTGTACTGTGTGATAGTCTCATATCACATGGCTAAGAACCAATGAAATTGCGTAAACAAGCGCAAGTGTTTAAGAATAGCTATAACATGTACAATCTAATATGTATTCCAAGTCCCATGCAATCACTCAAATTATGTGCAAATAATAAATATTAAAATCTCAAAGGTTTGTCTAAAAAAAAAACAACCTAATTGATACTAAGTCCAATGGTGCCAGCATAGCTGCAAAGCTGTACAAGAACCAAAAATTAGTCTACATCAATTAGAATGAGTGCAACAGCCATTAAATTTAAGCATTTTTTTGTGTTTCTATGCGCCAAAAATATTACAACATTAATGTTCTGGGTATTGGTTTTAGGTCCCAGCAAAATAAAGGAACACACACTTTTGGAACAGGTTACAGGTTTTGCAGGGAATATACAGTATAGTGTTTGGTAGTAGATACTTCAGCTCCCTCTAGAAACTTGTGCTGCTGCAAATTTGTCAATTTTTCCTTATTTCTATTGGAATCCTGTTTTTTCTGCTTAAAATTTGCAAAGTTTTTGAGGATTAATAATGGTTCAACACACAAATTTATGGGTAAGAAATACCGTGTCACAATCTGGGTTGCTGATTATAGACAAATGTACCGGAAGCTATGCATTGCTCATGAAATATCTTGGCAAGGTCACATCAACACGAATCGACCCAAAGTGAGAGCGAACTTAGCCGATCCACTAATGTCATATAATAGGCGACGCTCATAGTTCATAAGTATCAATTAGTTACGTAGTTACGTTGCACATGAACAAAGCGTCATGTACTCGGCCGCAGTTTGTGGTCAATGAATCGGGGGTAATTTCTGTTCATGACTTTCTTAGGATCTACTTTTGAAGATAATTTTGAGGGAGTAAATGTTTTTGTTTAATACCTACCTTTAAAGCAAGATTTGCTGAAGAGAGAGAAGGGGAGAGGAGAAGGAGAGAGAGAGGAAGGGAGAGGTTAGAGGAAGAGAGAGGAGAGGGAGAGAGGAAAGTGAGACAGACGGAAAGGGAGAGAAGGGGAGAGAGAGTTTTGATAAAAGTTTAGAGTTTTGTGATTAATATAAAGTTGCTAATTTCAATCAAAAATATCAGAAAGTATGAGTTTATTGTCCCCAGTGCACAATAAAAAACAAATAACCTATCCTGATAATAACAATCTCATATCTTAGGAACATTGTCTAATATTAAATCCCCTTTTCTGTTTAATAAGAAGTGTCATATGAGAGCGAATTCCAAATTATATGTATGGTAAGAGTAAATGATAATGAAAATGGATGTTTGTTTTCTCAGGGTTGAGTTGGTTTGTTTTTGTTTGTGGAGGTGATTAATGTGGTTGTGTGCAAGTGAACGCGGGAGTTTGGTTTGCAAAGCCTTTCCTCAAACTGAAGTTTAACTTAGATATAACTTAAAGGCACATTTTATGATCTTAACACCCCCTGTATTTTATTAATGGTTCAACAGATATCCTTAATTTTATTTCATTTTATTCAGCACTCATCAATAGATATATTAAAATATTGCACACGACATAAATAAGGGGTTTCCCAAAATTTTGCGCGAGTTTGCGAGTCGACTCACGCAGACTCGCGCAAAATTGATACAGCGCGAGTCCATGTGGACTCGCATAGAAACATCGGATATGCATTGATAATCAACTCACATCACTCAAAATTCTAAGTTTGTGACCAATGCAGTGATTGGTAATGACCATTTATTAGTACGATTTTAAGCCAGTTTCGGGACTCCTGCAAAACTGTTGGGCCTACTACAAGAAATTTGTGTGAGTCCATAGACTCGCGCAAAAATATATTGCAAGAGTCCACTTGGACTCACGCGGCTCTTTACGAAATTCTACCCCTTCAAAATAAGTTCCCTCCTAAAAGTACATTTTGTTGCATAACTTCATTTAGAACTGGATGTTTGGAAAATTTTAAAGGAAACATTTTGGCTCTGTCACAAAAGTTACTGCTTTTCAAAAATCACTTTTAATATAAACATGTACTCCCTTTTTCCAAAAATGATTTTTTTTTAAAAATGGCACTTTGCAGTGTTCAAAGGTCTAAAGTCAACAAATCATCAATCTACAATGATTTCATTTCCTTTTTGTGTCGTCTGCAAGAATTGCATAAGGCACACAGGGATTACTCTGGTCGTGTGTCTGTGATCTGTGTGTGGTCAAAATGTTAACCCTTAATTATTGCATGCCGTATGAGTTCTGCAAGGGCTACGATGATGTAACGTGGTGGAGAGGAGGGGGTGAGGTGGGGTGATGTGTTGGTGACCTCATGTGACCTTTAGCCAGTCAAAAGTTTAACCCTTAATATAGTGCATGCCGTGAGTTCCGTAAGGGCTACAATGATGTAACGTGGTGGAGAGGAGGGGGTGAGGTGGGGTGATGTGTTGGTGACCTCATGTGAGCTTAGTGACCTCATGTGACCTTTGGCCCCATTCACAAACCGCGATGGTAGACGACACTCGCGGTCCAGAGACCGCGATGTATTTTTATTCATTGCAGTGTGAAGTAAATAAGCTTAAAACATTAACACATAGGCAAACAAATAAACAAGACAAATACACAGACACTCTGCACTCATGGAGTAGGAACAGAATGACTTGCACATAAATATACCCAATACACCTCCCCATACTCTCCCATCATTCGATTTGAAAAAAACAAGACAATTCACAAAGGTTCAAACTTCAGTTGCACTTTCTAAACTGAACATGTTAATATTTTATTCACTAAGTTGAAATAAAGCTGCTCTATTTCTATCTTGTTGTGTCTCAGTGCGCCGTGCAGCCGCAAACACATGAAAATACATGAGGTTGAACCGCGAGCAAGTCTTTTGTTGTCTGCATTTAAAGTGTGAATGTCTGTTTCACACATTGCGGCGATAATGCGTAGCGTTTTATTCAGCAAAGGCGGTAACTGCGGAACTTGAGCTGGATTAAGGAATAAAATGCGGTAGTTAACACTGAAATAAGGAAATTAGTTTAAGGGGGTATTCTGTTAATCTGTGACATTATTCCCCACCCCCAACTTGCCATAAAAAGAAATTTAAAAAAATCTATATCATCAGAATCATTGGCCAAAGTTTGGGTCAAATAGTATATTGTATGTGTGCCGGATCTTAATTGCACATAATATGATTTTGTCTGCAAGAAATTTAGAATCTTATCATGTATTTTTATAAGTGGATTGCAACACAGCTAGTGGACATATGGATGAACAGCCATTTTCTGACAAAATACATTTGATTTAGATTTCATTATACTTTTATAGGAAGTTCACTTGGGGAGATGCAAGTTCATATTCAAGTCATTACTCTTTAAAGCAATATTGGCACATTTTTTGAAGAGCGCCCCCAATTTTCAAAATTTGATATTTTTGCACAGTTACGTTGGTAATTGTCTAGAAAACTATACCTGCGAACGAGAATGCTAAAAAATGCGAAAAAAAAAAAAAAAAAAAAGAACTTGAGCTGGATTAAGGAATAAAATGCGGTAGTTAACACTGAAATAAGGAAATTAGTTTAAGGGGGTATTCTGTTAATCTGTGACATTATTCCCCACCCCCAACTTGCCATAAAAAGAAATTTAAAAAAATCTATATCATCAGAATCATTGGCCAAAGTATTGTATGTGTGCCGGATCTTAATTGCACATAATATGATTTTGTCTGCAAGAAATTTAGAATCTTATCATGTGTTTCTATCAATGGATTTTTCTGACAAAATACATTTGATTTAGATTTCATTATACTTTTATAGGAAGTTCACTTGGGGAGATGCAAGTTCATATTCAAGTCATTACTCTTTAAGCTTGAGTTTTGAAAGTGACACAATTTTAATGGACCTTTTCCCAAACTTATTCTGTCTATAACATAACTACCAGTTAGCATGATCTTATTGCTTCAGACCACAATCTGCCCCATCAATTTCTCTCAAATGAGTGACAAATATTTATAGCATTAAATGTTGGTATGTTTATACTTCTCTAACATGGTGCAATTCCTGCAGGGAAGCATTTTTCCTTGTGCACTTAAAAGAAGTTCCCAAAATGTCATACACTTTTATTAATCAAATCAAACGTCTGGAAAATAACCATGTGGTCGTCACCCTTGTTTATAGATAATTTTTCAAAGCCGTTGGGGTTATTGATTACATAAATTGTCCCCCTCACACAACCTATCTTGTTGATACATGTAGTTTATACTACTGCCTTTCATGATATTTGTGAATAAATTAAAGTTCAATGGCAAACATGTGGATATGAACTTGACTCCACGGCTATCCACTTCCCCCTTCCTAATTAACCAAGCCCCCTCAAAAAAATAAAATTGTTATTTTTATGAAGCTATTTCTAAGGAGCAGC
This sequence comes from Ophioderma brevispina, assembly GCA_023653785.1. NCBI lineage: Eukaryota > Metazoa > Echinodermata > Ophiuroidea > Amphilepidida > Ophiodermatidae > Ophioderma > Ophioderma brevispina. Next base: position 37,978 of record JAMKCH010011215.1, on the reverse strand, counting down.
AACTCATCAAACGAGTTCGTCATTGACTTTGGTTATGAATGATCAGTAATTGCAGGAAATCGTTCCCTCTTTCAAGAGCCACCTTTCTTGGGAAGGAAGCCTACTTTCCTTCTAGGTTCAGTTGTGAGGGAAGAAAACACAATATGTTTTTCCTCCTGTGTACTGGACTGTGGGTGACTGTGGGGTCTGCAGGTCCCCGGGAGGAATTCCGGGCCTGATCGACCTGGATGATGAAACTGTCGGCTGGTTGAAGACGGATCTTCCACTGTGATTTTTGGACTTGCACGCACGAACGAACGAACGAACTGGACTGAGCACTGCAAAGGTTAGGGGGAGGAAAGTGGCAACTAATTTCTCGCCGCAGATGACACCAAAGCAAACGGGATCATGTATCATCAACTCACGTGGCGCAACAACACCACATTTGCTTAATATCACACCTGACGAGGGCCCATTAATCTCGCTAAGTGGCTAATGAATTTCAGAGCATGACACCAACGTTACCCATCAGTGAAATCGAGCCATTTATTTCTTCTCCGGTAAACCACGAATTTTCAATCAAGCCAACACACTATCTTTTTGGTCTTGCTGTTGCCTCCGTCTTTTTTTCCTTTTTTTTGCATCTTAAAGTGATGCCGTAATTCTTAACCTTTCGTCGACTGGGTTGTGCGTAGACTGTTGACTGAGATGGTCTGAAGGAAGTCTGGTAGTGAAGACTTCTAAGAGCTACTGACCTCAAATTTGCCTTGAATAACTCTGCTTGGTTATTTTGGTATAGGCACCATTTTGCAAGATATTACCCTCCAAGCTTGTCCCCAACAAATTTTCTAAATTTCTTTCTTCAATTATAAACTACAATTTCAAATAGAAATGGTATCTGAATTTTGTGTTTTATTTTTTTAAGCAATTTGATCCTTGTATAGTAGTGTCACCATTTTGGCTCAATTTCATATGCTTTCCACATTATTGGGGAAACAGACTGTAATTTTATGGTAGCAGTTTTGTTGTAAATCATTAAGTACTACTTACCAAAGACTAGGCTTGTTTGTACTCACCAAAACAGTCTGAAAAAGGGCTGATTTAACATGAATATCAATCTTTTCCCGATTTCTCTCATTTATTTTCTTCAGGGAGGGCACTCTTCCCCCCTGCCCCCGCCTGGCTATGCCACTGAGCCATGCTGAATTTAATCCTGATCAGCAATTTGCATAATTTTCACATTTTTGGGGGCAAAATGTTGACAAAAAAAATTGTATGGCTGAGAAGGGTTGTACGGTTTCATAGTCTAAAAGGTTAACAATGCCCTTCACCAAGTTTATGATCTGTCACAGACTGTAAGCAAATCTCCAAGTGGCCAAAGTGCACCAACAATTATTCAAAACAAGTTGTAAAGGTATCTCTTGGCTTTTTACCATTTAGTCTGGCCGTGCTTACGCGTAAGTATCAAGTGGCTGACTTCGAAATGAGCAGCGGTTCGGGAGTAAGTATACGAGAGGTTGTCGCACCGGATACAAATCCGGGAAGGATATCGAAGGATGAGACGCTGTTTTAAAAGTGACTAATTTTCGAGCAATTTTTGTCAGGGAGATCAATGACTCGATTAAGTCATTACCTCGTGGAAGTCTGTAAACAGCCATTGGTATTAAGGCCGAGATCGCTCTAGTACCTGCTCACATAATTGATTGCAACACTTTGTGTGTGTGGGAGTGAAAAGAGAGTGAGCCCCTTATGCATTTACATTCATTTGAAGATCAAGGGGTGGGGAAGGGGGTAAAGGCAGGTTCCCAAGAAAAATGATTGATCTTGAAGATGTTCCTGGTCCTTAAAGGCAATATCAGTGATTTGCTAAATCAGAAATCCAAAAATGATAATTAAAAAAATCAGATTTTTGCATATCTGTAACAACTATAGATTTCCTAACATATCCTAAAAGTTTCAAGACTGAAAGCAACCTAATAAGGACAAAATCAGATATTTCAGCCATTACTGTCCATACAGACACTTAGTACAACATGTTTCCCAAGTGGGCTGCAACACATAAGTGAATGGAGACTCACATCTTTGGATGCTGCTGTTTTCTTCCTTTTCTATATTTTTTTCAGATGCAAAAAATAACTTATGAGAATTCTATATGCTTATCCTTCACTTTTAAACCTTTCCTGCAAATATTTTGACTCTTGGGTGAATAAACGGTAGTGTCTTTAATTTTGCTCTTGTGGAAACTACAGAACAAATCTGAGCATGTCAGAATTTTTCTGCAAGCAAGAACCCATTTGTTCAATATTACCAGGGATATTTAAAAGCTGACTCAGAGATTTCTTGAGGATACCACCCCAAATTTTCCCAAAAATTGTGTTTTTGGCATATACCTAATGCCTGTCCATATACTAATCACATGAAATAGCAAAGCACAAATCAATGTCCTTCTTATAGACATCTGTTGAAAAACACCAGACCTGGAAATGTTATTATCCACAGTATCCTATGGTACTGTTATAGTAGCAATTGTGGGGAAGGGAGAATGTGCATGTCCATGCTAATATGCCAAACTTCCCACTTTTTTGGGCAAAAAAATTGCTAATAATAATTCAAAAGGTTTGTTTGTATCTCAATTGTTTTGACAAGATGGAACTTTCAACTTGCCAATTCACTCAAATTTCAGTTATGTTTTTAGATGTTGTATAGGAACAAGCGTGCATTGATGCTGCTTCAGGGTTAAAAACATTGTGGATGGACATAAGTACTGCTTATAATGGTCACTATCATATCAATATGTTATACCCATACTTGTTAGACAACTCCCCCTCTCAAATAGACTCTGGCATAGCCCAGAGGGTGTTTTGTGTCCAGCCCACAATGCATCAATTTCAGGAAATTCACTTGAATAAGGTCATGTGATCCCACAAAAATCCTATTCTTAATACATAAAAACCCTGACTTCTAGCCCACAAAGCACTGGTTTGGAGGTAATTTTATTAGCATGATTATGAAATGTCTTGCAGTTTTTATGCTTTTTGAACACTTTTTATCTATAAGTACTAACATGTGTTTAGTACTGTACAATATAGGCATGTTGGTTTCACACCACTAAATACTGCTCCCATTCGTTCCTGTACAAAATGGGCGAGATAAGAACGTCATTTTCTCAATGGAACATCTCAGACCTTAAAGCTAACATTCTGCTTGAAGATCATCATGTCTCCTACCGAATCAATCATGAAATTAGGGTAGTTATCCCCAAAATTTTCCAGCTACTGGACCGTGAAGACTAGCATGCACCGTGGACCCTGGAGGTCACAGCACTTTTTCAGTCAGGTGTTCCCTGTAAGAATACAGTTAAAATTGGTTTGTCGGATCAAAATAACATATCAATGACAATCTTTTTTTGATATTCCTACAGATTTTATACTTAATATTGATAGCAACCATGATTTGTAACCCAGATCTCGCCATTTCTCTCAGTTTTTAGGGTATACTTAGGCGAGGGTCACCAAAAAAAACCCACCTCATTTGCAGTGGGGGCTGGACTTACCGGTTTCTCACGTTATTTACTGGTGTGAATCCTGTTGCAATGCATTGTGGGGTTGGTATATAATCCCCTCTGGGCATACCCTGTCTAGAGGATATCCCAACTTGAAAGGGCATTTCGTGATCCACAGCCTTATCCTCGCAACTAACCTACAAAAAATTGAGATTTTCATATCATCTGAACCATTGGCCTAAGGCCAAGAAAAGTAAAAGGTGTGTCTCGAAGACCCACACGCATAAGCAGTGAGCACGTGGAGTCATCTATACCTCATAACCCTGTGCAGTGAGCCCAATTTTTTTTCCTAGTTGTCAGAAAAGAATGAAAAATTGGCCGCGAAACAGCTGGAATAGGAGCAAATACGAAATTCAGCCTATGTTTTATATTAAAATATAAGTGAATAAAAATCACCTTTTTCTCTCTTTTGAGACATTTCTGTAGCCAAATACAAGGTAGGAAATCTATTGAGTGTCAAATCTATATGAATTTACTATTATGACACAATATTTGGGTGTCTCAATTCTCTTGTTGCACCTTTAAATCAGCCGTTCGTGCCCAGGTGTGGGGGGGGGGCTTTGAAAATATGCTGAGGCTTTAAAGGGTTTGGCATCGTCTATGGTATACAACTGATATTTGTGATGTGATCTGGGAAAACCCGTCGCATGTCGCACAGGACAGTTTTGAAAAAATAAAGAAAATACCTTAAAATCTGTTATGTTGTACTTTATTTTTTGTCAGATTGTATAAGGCATAACTTTTGATATGTGTATCATAGAAGAAAGAAGTTAAAAGTTATGGAAACTTTATATTTCAAACTTTGCAATGATAGTCAACACTCAAAATATAAATTTTGCACCATGTGGCAGGTTTTCCCAGATCGCATCACATTTATGAGTTGCTTATGTTCACCTGAATTTCTTTCAATCGAAGTTTCTTAAGACAGTTAAATAACTACTTGAAACAGACATGGCCATGGTCTAATATTTTGACAAAATTTGTGGTAGCCTAGGCGAAAAAAGCATGGTTTAACCATGGTTAACCATGGTCAACCATGGGGTTTTGACCATGGTCAACCATGGTTAGCCATGTTTTTGAAAAATGGCACGCCACAGTCAACCATGGTCAAAAACAATCCAAAGTGACCATGGTCAACCATGGTCAAAACTCTGCATGTTTGACCATGGTCGGCAGTGGTGCCATTTTTCAAAAACATGGTCAACCATGGTTAATATGACCATGGTTAATATGACCATGGTTAACCATGGTCACTTGGGTTGTTTTTGACCATGGTTGACCATGGCGTGCCATTTTTCAAAAACATGGTCAACCATGGTCAACCATGGTCAATATGATCATGTTTAACCATGGTTGACCATGGTCAAATTGTCCATGTTTGACTATGGTCAAGCATGGGCAAATTGTCCATGATCAACCATATGGATGGCAATGGTGCCATTTTTTTCAAAATCATGGTTAAACAAAAAAAAACCATATCCCTATGGTTTTACACACCAGTATAGTTCCTATCTTACGTTTAGGTACATTATTATATGGCGACAGAAAATCAACTTACCTTGACCGGGAATTGAACCGAGGACCCTTGTATTACAAGACTGATAACTTACCAATTGAGCTAAACCTATCTTGCCTGATAACAAGGGGAAAAAATAATATATCAATTGTAAAACAAGCTTCAACAGTATGAACACACTAAGTAAAGACTAAAGACTCGTAAAAATGGCGACCTACGTCACAGATTTTCACAGTGGTGAAAAAAATCCTGAAAACCTTGGGGAATCCCTGTATCACGGTGAAAACAACTGCACTGAAGTGACCATGGTCAACCATGGCCCACAAAATGATGACCATGGCTGACAATGCTCAGCCATGCTAAAGCATGGTCAACCATGGTGTACCATGGGGACTATGGTAACCACGATTGACCATGGTCAAGCCACCATGGCTGATCATCGCTGACCATAGTCAACCATGGTCAGCTGTGTCTTGACCATGGTTGACCAACAAGAATGGTGTGGCACATATCTATGTGTACATCATCACTGTATTGTGGGAGTAGAATTTAGGTACAGATTGAATTTGGCCGGGAACCAACAAAAAACATGTATTGCCATAAATTTTAACCAATTCCATTACACTGTTAATTGTGGCCACCATTCAACTCATGACTTTTCTTTGTTCTTGTTCAGAGCTGAATATACTAGTGGACACGTGTAATTATTATCAATTCTCCATGGATCTCCTAATTAACCTAAAGCTCCGCATGATTTTGAATATTTTTTTCTTACAATTCTTGGGCCATAGGACACTGGTAGTGACCATGGTGAACCATGGTCAGACAATACAGCCTCTGAGTGTCATGTGACCCATGGCCAGACAATCAGTTTCCTAAATGTAGCGACCATGGTCAGACATGGGCTACTTGAAGTGACCATGGCCATGGGACTACCTTGTTCAACCATGATCAGACGCGAGTTTTCGGGTTAGTGACCATGGTCAGTCACAATTGCATTAACGGTACCATGGTGAACCATGGTCAAATGAGGTGATAAACATGGTTGACCATGGTATACTTGAAGTGACCATGATCAACCATGGCCCACAAGGTGATGACCATGGCTGACAATGCATAGCCATGCTAAAGCATGGTCGACCATGGTATACTTGAAGTTACCATGGTCAACCATGGTCCAGTCAGGTGATGACCATGGCTGACCATGTTGAGCCATGCTAAAGCATGGTTGACCATGGTATACCATGGGGACCATGGTAACCACGGTTGACCATGGTCAAGCCACCATGGCTGATCATCGCTGACCATAGTCAACCATGGTCAGCCATGTCTTGACCATGCTAGCACGGTTGACATTTCGCCTAGGTGTGTTTGAGTTAAATAAGTAAAACATCACTAAGATTCATTATCACTTTCAAGTGTCTTTAAAGATATCTTCCTTGAGCTTACATTGGCACAGAAATCAATAAGCTAATTACGATTTACTTGTTACGACAATGCCAAGGTTAAAACTTAAGTTGTTATGTTCCCGAGGTTTACAGACACCGCTGAAAAACAAAACTAGTGAGAGCATTTGTAATGAAAACAAATGGACAAATATTTATTTATCATATGCTAAAGCAAACAAGTAATTCATGCCTCAGGAAGTCGTTGATCAAATGTACTTTCCCCAGTATGGAAGCGAGTACGCTGCGACGTCGCTCGTGGGTAAAATCCCTACAGGGGAAAAACAAAGCGGAACAAGAGACTTCCAAATTGTCTTCAGTCTAGAGTCTAACAAAAGTACGTCGGACAGGACATTTTTGGAGGTGGTTAGTCGAGTTTAAGGAGCAAGAGGAAAGTGATGTAAGTTGGTGTGACAGTATAGTTTTAGAAGGAAGACAACGACCTTCTGCATGGTAGGCGCACAACGGGCTTCAGAAATGGCTAAGAATTTATTCACGGCCAAGGAGATGATGTTTAAACCAGAGTTAGTCCTACAAGAGTGGACATTTTTTCCTATCAAAATACTGTCTGTTAAATGTAACAGGTGAGAAAATTCCTCATAGATGAGCCATTCTGATCTATCCATGAGGAATCTTTTCACCTGTTACAGCACATTTTTAAAGTATGCTGGAAGGAAAGTCCACTCATGTAGGACTAACCCTGGTTTAAACCCGGGACTAAAGTTAGACTCCCTTGTCTTGTGGAAGTGATAATAGAATAGCATAGGTGTTTTTGAGCAATAGGAGATATTATGAAAATTACAATTTCCTAACATTTTATACAGAATAGTACTACCATTACACTTGAAAACATACCTGACATTTTCAAGTTTAACCCCTTGGGGGTCTGTTCCCAAAACTCAGTCGTAAATCTACGTACATACTATGTCATGCCTGAGTGGACCCATTTGTCCAAGGCACTGCGTAACTGGTATGAAAAGGTCTGTTATGTAGGACATACTCATGAGTTCGTTTACACATAGGGTTACGCATGAGTTTGGGGAACGGGCCCCTGGGCACTACTTGCCTATCTATTGGTATCTAGGCACTATTTTGATTGGTCACTAGGAAAGTAATATCATGTATTAAACAAATCAGAGGTGTTGTTAGAATGGTAGTGTGGTCTATTTTGATTGGTTGCTCAGAGGGCTATCTCATGTTGTGTCTTGTAATAAGCCAATTGGATAGATTGTTTCATAGGTGACAGTGCCCAGGTGGTTAACAAATTGCTACACAAAATGATTCTCTTTGATCTCTGTGCCAATGTCAACTGATGGGTGCTAGTTTAAGGCAGACTTTGCTATCAGTTTGACTTGATAGAATGAAATGTCTATATTTTGTCTTGTCTGAAGTAACGACACGTGCATATATATCAAGTGCCGCCTTTCAGTTTCAGTGCACTTGTGCTTTCCCTACACGCATGCTGAAAGTCGGTACAGTGTATACAACCCGCTACTTTGTACTTCGGGTTGGATAGAGTATACAATAATGTAACATTTTAAACATAAAACCATTATTTTCAGGTTATTCATCCAGAGATAAAATAAGTAAATGTGGGTAAACATTAGGTAAAAGGTAAAAAAAAGTAAAGGGGTGGACATGTGCACACAGGAATGGAGTGCCCATCTCTCTTTTGAAGCGATTGGGCCAGACTCCACCATATAATGTTGTGGTAAGGGGATCACTACACCTCCTCCACAGTGAGTCTGTTACCTTCCCAGTATTGAATATTGCTGGTACCTATTTGTACACCTGGGTAGAGAGGACATGGATAAAAAAAAAACAAGAGGAAGAGCCAACTTGTCAGCGGTGGTTCTTGCCAGTGGTGTACCTACCGGGGGGGGGGGGGGGGGCCGGAAAAAAAAAAAAAAAAAAAAAAAAAAAAAAAAAAAAAAAAAAAAAAAAAAAAAAAAAAAGAAAAAGTGGGACAATATGGACCAAAATATGCAAAATTAAGCATTTTTATCCTTCTTCTTTGGGAATTTCGGCCAATTTGCAAAATTAAAGTAAATTCAGCGATTTTCGTGCACTACGCACGCATTTTGTGAAGTTTAGATTTAATTGCAGCAGATCACTGGGACAACTTACGAATTTTGGCTCCTCTGGCGGAACAACTTGGAAATTTTGCCCCCTCTGAATTGACTGCCTCAGTACACCACTGGTTCATTCCGATGGCAAAACTGCTGTGTAGCAGTGCCTCTGTGGAGCAATCTGCATCAGAATACTGAGGCACCTACACTGCTGGTCATTTTCCCCCTTTGTTCATGTAACAAAACACAGTCTGCAGGTCTTCCTTGGAGCAGGACAGGCCAGGCAATATACAGGTTGCACATCACCAAATAAATTGCCATTGGTTTATGTGCAAAATGGCCCTAATTAAAATTTAAATTTGTCATTAACGAGGCAACTCAGTCATAGAAATTATGCATTACCTTGGACTGCTAGACCTCTGCATCCTATTCAGCAAGAAGAATCCAAAAGTTGACCATGGATTTTTTCAAGCTACTGAAGCGTGAAGACAACAACGAGTTTTGATCCTTTCTGAAACTGTGGCTTCTAGTCAAAATATTCCTATGAGGTGGGTATAAAATTAGTATTGTAATAAATGACAGCAGGAGAAAGACTTACAGACTTTGTTATCTTGATAGCGTGCTGATTTGTATCATTAAAATCATTTCTAACACAAAATATGGCCCAGCAAGTTCCGGTTTTTACTATTTTTCAATTTAACTTAGACTTGACCCCCCATTTTACCTTTTTTCTAAACACTCTTCGGCCAGAGGGTGCCAGATCAGATCTAGTGGTGTGGAATCTACACAGGGCCCCTCCACCATGACCACCACCATGCAGGTTAGGCATAAAAAAAATTGTTTGTTTGGCGTAACCCGACCGACCCTAAAAAAAACCTGCCGACTCAAAAGTTTTTATGCAATTAGCACAAAATAAAAAATATTCTGCCGACCGACCCATTATTTTCATCCACAATTAAAAAAAAAAAATTTTTACCAACACAAAGACGAAAAAATAACAAAACAAGACAAAGCAACTACAACAAGTAAAATAAAAGATCTTTGCTATGTTATTGAAAAAAACTTTAAATAGTAGCATCTTGTATTCATTTTAGAGTAAAAAAAACCCTGATATTTTTTCTCTGTTACACCAAACAAACATATTTTTTTATGCCTTATAGGGTTAGAGTGTATTTTCACTCTCCACTAGCTGTAGGAGGTTTGAAATGGTGTCTGTCCTACTTTTGGCATCAAAAGGCTTCATGAAGTCAAATACAATGTCACTTTGTTATCATACAAGATGCCATGGAACCTGGATTCCTCCACATGCCTACCATTCGTGTGACAATAGCATTTGCTACATTAGTGTCTTCAAAAAGACCACACACTACATCTGCCGCATCATGTTCATTACCTAAAGCATTATGCAGAATTGACAACTTATTTCCTTGTATAAGTTGTCTTAGCCATAATATCCACGGTAATACCACCTTTTTTGGCCCCCATATCCATAACAACAGGTTGTTTTCCCCCTCAACATTTTGTAGTGGGCTACTGTAATGGTATAGACAGATCACTGGTTGCCTGTCTATGGGCAGCTTGACAGGTAGAAGATTATTCATTAGTCCACTCTACATCTAAAATAAAGAGCCAGAGAACTTCACTTATTACTCCCAATTAAAAACCTACTTGCCAGGGTCATCTTAATTATACACTGTATAATTATCCTAGCAGCGAAGTCCCCATTTGCAATTCATAGGGCACAAAATTAAGACTTGTTTACTCCTTTAATAACAGACACTATGAGTTACAATATGCTCATCCACCAAGGACACAGTTCAGTAGGTTGTACTTGTACATACATTGACATGAACTGACCTCGTGTGATCTGGGTATCATATATCATACCCAAAAACCAGGGGTGTATTTTCTAAATACACTGGTGAATGGAAGGTAATGAACTGTGCAAAGGGAACTGAGATTTTACTAGCTCATAGTGAGACGAGAGGAAAACACCTTAAGGTAATGGTGAAAAAACGAATGGGAAATCCCGTCAGGTGCACCCCAACAACCATTAGCGAAAACCATGGTGTGTAAGATCGCGGGCAGATAGGAGCACCAAAGATAAAGGAGTAGATAAGCATGTTGGTTCCCCACTCTATGCTGCCTTGTGGTTCTCTAGTGTGTTGTAGTCATTGGTAAGGGGAGTTGTTTTGCTCGCATGGAACCAGGGTAAAATGGATGAATTGTAAATGACCAGGAAGCAGCAAGTGTGTGGAGAAAACTGAGCTCTTGTTTTTAGGAGGAAAAAAACAGGTGCCTGAACAGGCTAGCCCCATTTGTAGGTTTAAAGGGACAGTGTAGGATTTGCGGTTGTAATCATATAGGTTGTCTTTTGAGACTCTTAAAAGCGCTTGCCCCCCCCTCCACGACTTAACTGGAAGTAGTATCAATTTTAATATAAAATGAAAGGCCATAGTTTTCTCATTGTTATCTTGTAATTTCAGCTTTCAAATCCATTTATTTCCCAAATAAAGACAAAAACTGCCATTTTAATGGTTAACCATCAATATTAGTAAAGTAGTGAATAGGGCGTGGTAATGTGCATTATGGCCTCTGCCACAAAAAATGCAAACTTTTCACATGGATCTCTTTGGTGAATGATGCATGCAAGTGCTAGACGTTCATATCAAGAAGAGAATACATAGACAAAAATTGGAACAAGCACCTTTTTAATGTTGAATATATGTCACTTTGGACATCTTTAAATCCGCACAATCAAACAAGTGTTTAGGTTGTGGCTACACCTTTAAACACCATTTAGTGTATTGCTGAAAACTCACTGTAAAGGTATAGGCAGCTAACACTGCTAAACACTTAAACTGTCTTAAGCACCTAAACACCAAACTAATTCCAGATGCTTTAGCAAAATGTTTAAATTCTAAACCAATGTGTTGAATTCAAAGAACCAAGCACCAACACTAGTTTACAGCAAACCTGTATATACTGTGCAAGTTTCAGGGAATTACATGACAAGAATTGAAAGATTTCCCACAAGGGTATTGTAAGAAGTTTATGGTGATTGCTACCACTCTCCAAACCATAATGTAATGTTACAGTGCAATTTGTAGGTGGCTTGTTATCACAATGATGATACCCAATAGCCCCCCCCCCCAAAAAAAATGCAAAATTTCCTTTTTTAAACAAAAATTATTATTTTTTGCAGAGATTCTGAAAAATTTATTTATTACAAATAAGAAGGAAAACCCCTCAGAAGTATACCCAACAGTTGTTGAGGGTACATGTGGTCCAGTGGCTATGACTGCCGACTCATGATCCAAAGGTTGTGGGTTCGAGGCCCGCTGCAGCCAATGTGTTGTGCACTTAGGCAAGGCACTTTACTTCACTTGCTTCGTCAACCCTAGCGATATTCGGTTAACTGTTTTGGATAATTACAATCTAAGTGCTTGATTGGATTGTGCGCTTGGCCGCAGCCACCAAGATACGCAAAAATTATTGTGCAATTTTCCTGATTGTCAAGTACAATAATAGGCAACAGCCCCGTGATCTGTAGGAATGGCGCTTTAAAAAAGCCAAATATATTATAGTATTATATTAACAGTGATTAAAGCAATAAGGACAGCTTTGATATAACACACCCTCAAGTTTCTTTGATATTGAGATTTTGATATGGTTAATTTCTTTTTAAATGACTAAAACCCCCCCTCAAATGTAATGCCAAAAAATATGCTAATCGCCACTAAAAGAATCAGAATGCACATACGCAACGTAATAGACTTGCACGTATAAAGTAAAATGAACTAAAATAACTAAACTTACATGGTACGCACAAACTGTGTATCTATTGTCCCATATAAACACGGTGCAGTGACTCAATGAAACTGCAAAGAAGTCACAAGTTGTTTCAGAATATGCAATATACGATGTGGTATGAGGGTCATGCTATCATGTCTTTTTTATAACACATAAAATATTACTGTCCCATTTGAATTGGTAGATACTAATCACGCTGACATAAAAATCTTTCAGACAAGTTCCCCAAATTTCACAGAGGGAAAAAAGTTCCCCATAAAAAGCTACTATTTTCCGCCATCCCAGTGAATAGTTCATTTTTATGGTAACTTTTTCCCTGCATTGATATCTTGAATAGCCTTGAGTTGCGGTGGAAGCTGATCTCGACGGACTTGGCAAGTTTTCAATGACAGAATTTTTGTATATGTTATATAAAACAAATATTGACTGCTCTATTTCGTGAAAGGGTGCAAAAATACTCCCTCGGTGACTGCAGACCGGGGCCTACGATTTTCCTCGCCTTTGGTCTCGGGAGAATTAGTAGGGCTCACGGTCTCCAGTCACCGCGGGTTAGGTATTTTGCACCAGTTCCCTCATTGAGGCGTCAATATTTGTATACTAGACAATCCCACACAAGGGGAGTAAATCAAGTAAACAAAACAGCCCAATTGTATTTTCGCTATGAGTGTTATAAATTGGACATTTCCTGTTCATATGGACAATTTTTTTAAACTTTAGTCTTTTCTCTTCCCTTTAATGCCTGTTTTAAAGATTCCACAACCATATATGTAGCTTAGGCGCTTAGGTCCTGGATGTAATCAGTTCGTAATAAGCCCTTAAGGCTGCCATGAAAATGTATTGTTTTTACCATTATTTAACCAATACAGCTGGTGTGGGATAGGATTGGGTATAAGACTACTTAGACCAATCGGTTTTTGTTGTTAGCCAAATTAAGCTTACATATTTAAGTGGCACCTGTCTGAGGTCAGATGGAGTTCGGGGTGATCTCAAAAATATACTTTTTGAAAGAACAATTGCAAAGTTAGTCAAGTTAATTGTTATCTTTTTATCTCACATATAAAAACATAAATGTACAGCAACTAAAATGAGAAGAGAGCGAAGGAATTAAAGGTGCATGATTCCGAGTGTTTTGGGACCCCCCATGATTTACTCGGAAGTAGTATCGAATTTAATATCAGATGAAAGGCCATATTTTTCTCATGGTCGTCCTGAAATTTGAGGGGAGCCCTTAATACTTTTTATTTCCCAAGATATATATAAAAAACTATAGCACAGTATTGAAAGGCTTTGCAATATCATCAAAAGTGCAGTTTGTTTTACCACGGGTACTTGAGGGCATGTGGGCACTGCAAGGCGGTCATATCAAGTAGACTCTTCAGGTGATAAATTCCTGAAGAGGCCTGATCTGGTTTTTAAGTATTTTTAACTTTCTATTAAAGTTGTTACTACAATTTACTCAAGTGTATGTTTGATAGGTATTCCTCACTCACTCACTCACTCACTCACTCACTCACCACTCACTCACTCACTCACTCACTCACTCACTCACCTCACTCACTCATTATAGTAGAGAACACAATAGACCATAAATCGGAACAAGCACCTTTAAAGGTTAAGGCCCACCTTGCAGCCAGAGGTATGTTTTGAACCAATCCCATAATGCATTGCAAATCTGCCCATACTTACTGATAACACTCATGTCAGTACTAGGATAAAAAGTATACAAGCTCGAGGAACGCAAAAAATTTCATGATCATGCTACAAATTACCTAAGTACTAGCACTTTGGGGCAACAATGAGTTTAAAAGTCAGGGTTTTTATGTGTTAAAGGGATTAGCAGCGATAATGCCGAGGAGAGAGTCGAAAAATGTGGAAAATGCATTTTTTAATTAAAATCAGGGATAAGTATGTACAATTCATATAAAGGCTTTAATGTAGACAAACAAACGACTAAATAGTGAAAAAAATGGAAAGTATTGAGGAGGAAATTGGTCATACCGTCTCCCGCAATAGACATACAGCGTCGGGGTCTCAAAAATTACACTAAACAGCTGTTGTGGTTTACACCAGTACAGAATAACAAAAATCAATAATAGTTTGTGTTGAGGTCAACTATATTGATCATGGTTTGCAACCAGATCCGCTGAAAAGCTGTGATATTTACCGGGTTAAAGGCTTTTTTGATCTCAAGTCAGCAATTTTGATCCGCACGTATAGAAATTACGAATTCGGATAAAAAGTACTTGCCTGTCTTAATACTCGGTTTCAAGCCAACCATTGAAGGGTTATTTCGCATATTCATGCCCGTAACAAAAATATAAAAATATGAATTTTGTGATTTTTTCCATGTGTCGGATTAGCAAATCGCTGTAATCCCTTTAAGAAAGTGATTTTGATAAGATCACATGACCCTATTGAGTGTGAAATTTCCCAAAATTGTGCATTGTGGGATGACTCAATACACCCTCTGGTTGCAGCCTGTATTTGGGCCACTCCGGCAATCTGGTTTTTCAGACACATCGGAGTGTTCTGAACACATAATGTTCCCCTAAACATGTTACAAAATAAGTATTAAAAATTTGTTTCTTTCGTTAACCTTAAGTGTTCAAAAATGAATATTTTTATGGCTAAGGTGAATAACATGTTATGTTTTTTACTTTGTTGTCAAGAGTTTTTGGATGGGATACTTCTATATAAGGAAATACTAGTAATTATTCATAAATATATTCAATACACAAATTTTTAAAATTCTAGAAAACCTTTCGGTGCTAAAAACTTGAACATTCCTAAACCATGGTTTTTATAAAAAGTGTATGCTAGTTAGTGAACAGGCTCCCATATAAAGTAGACCAAAGATACCCATAATCGGAACAAAGCACTTATTGCACAAAATCAAAAGTGACTGCAAAAAATTGAAGTTCTCAGAGAGACTGCGGACCTATATTTGATATCTATCGCTCCTCGACCAAACCCGGCCTATTAGCTAATTGGCAGAGCACTGTGCTAGTAATATGGAGGTTGCGATTCGATCCAGCCAAAAGCGGCACATGGGGGTTTTCAACCACTGCATCTCCAGGGTTGGTGGTACGTTATCATCCTTGTCTGCTGGAGAAAAGTAGTTAAAATTTCAAACAACTAATATACAATTGATATGCAAATATACCGTTCTGATGCTATCTGTAGGAAAGCGATGGACCCCTCTGTTGGACCTAAACACCTATAGACATATCTATCACTCTTTTACCAACGCTGGCTTGTTAGCTCAAACTGCAAGAGTGCCGTGCTAGTTATACGGAGGGTTTGGTCAGTTCAAGTCCGACCAAGCGCCAGGGTTTTTTTTCAACACTTGTGTGCACTGGTCATCTTCAGAAAAGATTACTAAACTTCCTCTGTGGTCTTTCTGGAGAACTAAGTAGTTAAATTTCATACATGCTGACCAGTGATCCAACTTAAAGTGAAAGAAAGTATAAGAAAAGGGAAATAAACTGAAAGAAAGAAAAAAAGAAATTATTCCCACTACGGGACCTCATCAAAACATCCACTTTTCAAGTGGCAGTGCCTACTTGTGTTTTTAAGCCCCAAGGGTAAAAGTTGATGATGAATGATGAAAGTATCTGTGTTATATTTATGTTTATCCAAATTGGTTCCAAAGAAAGGAGAAGAAAGATAAACAGAAATCAAAATGTGAGGCTACAAAGTCCATCTTCAAAAGACACACTCAACTTGTGTTCTATCCTTAGGGCACCATGTATCTGCGAATATGATATATGTTCGTTGCTGGGATGATAGACAAAAGGAACAAAACACACCAGAAAACAAGAAATTTCACTAAGTGGGGGGGGGACCTCAAAACGTCTTCTTTTCAAAGTTAAACACAACTTTAGCTCTAGCCCTAGGGTTGAAAAAGTATTCACTGGTATTATTGCACAGTCCACTACATAGATCAAAATAAAACATACACTGAAAAAAGGTAAGGAGAGATGTAGAGTAAGTGACCATTCAACTCCAACCTTAAGTCTCCAGGTATGGAGGTGACTGCCTCGCTCATAATTAAATTTTTCACGTTTTTTTAAAAAGAAATAGTTTAAAAAAAAATAAAATAAGTAAATTTTTCAGAGTGAAGTATACATTCAAATGGTCCAAAACAAGCCTATCTTTAGGTCAGTGGTTTTGAGATGGCTTCCCAAATGACCTATTAACATGCAGTCATTGGGAAGCCATCTCAGAAGTCGCTGACGTATGTGTTTAAACCAATTACAGAATCTACCAGGGTTGATAGGGTTTTAAGATGGAAGCCATATTAAAGCCACGAACTTATGTGTTTGTGATAACCTAAGCGAATTACAGCTAAATATAAACCAGCAAATGTATTCTGGCCCTAGGTCACAAGAACCCCATTGACTATTTGGATATTGATGATGCTATAGGGACTTTTGATTTTAAACAGTTAAATATGAGTGGATTTTTTATAACTTATAAGTGTGTGGAAGTGATGGTATTGTAAACGCTAAAAGAGCCAAAAAATCGGTTCCCCTCACAGCAGAGAGAACCATTTTGGTCTTTTTTGCAGCTTAGTGGACGAATGTGTATCCAGCCTAGTCATTGCTTGGTATGTAAAATGAAAATGTCCCAATCAAAGGAAAAAATGTCCCGATTGCAGGGAAAAAAAAATTCCTGATTTGCGGGACAAAAGGATACAAAGTGGTTTGATTTTGACATGAATATCCGTTGTCTTCCTTCCTCTTCCCCCTGCAACAATTACTTGTGTAGCCTCTGATGTGGAAGAAGTTTCATATAAAAAAGCAAAATATTTTTGAAATTTCTGAGTCAGGCTTTAGTAAGTCAAAGCGGACAAGGAGCCAAAAAAATCTGACCAAAAAGCAGCTCCTGGTTCTTTAATTTCTAGGAAAAAGGAGCCCCTTTTTCAGGACCAATGAGTTCTATAATATTATTACAAATAATATAAAACAATATACCAATTTCATAAATTTATTTGTTAGTCTGAGGTCATTCTGATTTTCTGAAGTCATTCTGCTTATTCTGAAGTCATTCTGCTTATTCTGAAGTCATTCTGCTTATTCTGAAGCATTCGCTTATTTGAAGTCATACTGCTGATTCTGAAGGTCACTTCTGCTTATTCTGAATCAGTCTGTGCTTATTCTGAAGTCATTCTGCTTATTCTGAAGTCATTCTGCTTATTCTGAAGTCATTCTGCTTATTCTGAAGTCATTCTGCTTATTCTGAAGTCATTCTGCTTATTCTGAAGTCATTCTGCTTATTCTGAAGTCAATCCGCTTCTTTCACCGAGAACCGGATGCTGTAGAAGGGAAAAGAACTGGCGCCTGGTTCCTCCTTTCTGTCCCATCAGGTGCAAAAAGTCTGGGACCATAGGGTAAAAAT
Organism: Ophioderma brevispina; assembly: GCA_023653785.1. NCBI lineage: Eukaryota > Metazoa > Echinodermata > Ophiuroidea > Amphilepidida > Ophiodermatidae > Ophioderma > Ophioderma brevispina. The sequence continues at coordinate 20,194 of JAMKCH010011215.1, read as the reverse complement.
CAGCCCACGCCCAGCTAACAAAAAGCCTGATCTGAATTGAACCATTTCTTCTGAAAGTGTACTCAATCAAAATTAGCACATGATAAAACTATAAACACTTCACAAACAGACATCCAAGCTAACTGACCCACCAGATATCCAACCTCAAAAGGCAGGCTCCAGCTTTTGTTTTAGCCTAAGGGACCAATGTATCTTGTTTATATTTATGCACATCAAGATATGTCATTCTAGATTGTGTACAAATCCGCGTTCGACACAACTTTGGTTTCAGTTGAATATTCACTTCCACTTGTATTACTTCAAGTATTCCGCTACACACAGATATCTTTCTGAAAATATTAAAGTGTTTTAACAACTGGTATGTGTTAACCAAAACCGCAAAGGAAAAGTCGAAATATAGGTCAAAATAATACATGAATATGTGATGGGAATTAGTAAGTTATTATGCCATATTTTATACTATGGTAAATGGTTAATGATGCAGGCGCATTGTCAGGTCTGGGCACGGAAGTGCCAAGGACGATTTTTGCTATTTCACACACAACTATTGTGTTTTTCAGCTGAACACATACTAGCAATTATTTCAAAATGCAAACGTTGTTTAAAATCCGAAAGAAAAGTTTATTGCATCAGCTGACTGTAAAGGGTGGTTTCAACCAAACTGGAATGCATTACAATAACTAACTAACACAACTCACTGCCACACAGTCTTTGGAGAAACTGGCAACTTCTGGGCATATTTCTTCCAAATATGAAACTCTCACTGAGAAAATACAACTTAAAAGGGGAAAAAGATTCACTTTTTTATATTTTTGGGGATAAAAATGCTGCTGGGAGGAGGGTTGCACCTCCCCAAATTCCATAAAACTTAAGAAGGTCAAAAGGGGGGTTGCACCTCCCCAAATTCCATAAAACTTAAGAAGGTCAAAAGGGGGGTTGCACCTCCCCAAATTCCATAAAACTTAAAAGGGGCTAAAGGTTCACTTTTTTCTGTTTTTGGGAATAAAAATGCTGTGTGGGCTTCATATATTACTGCCTCATGCAAAGAATTAAACTCAGATTAGTGGCTCTTCAGATTAATGCCCAGTGTCATATGAACCAATTTAAGAAATGTTTATTCATACATCAGATACTGTATAATGTTCCCTCCTCAAAGGGGATGGGGTGCAGTGGGCATGGTTGCCTCTCCCCAAATTCCACAAAAGGGGCGAAAGGTTCACTTCTTGCTGAATTGGGGGATAAAATGATCCAAAATTTATAGCAAATTAGATAAGAAAGTCCAAAAAGAGTCATTTTTTTGGGGGGGGGGGGAGTTAGGGCTGCATTTACAAAAAAAGTCCACTCCAAAAAAAATTCCTCTGCACCCCCTCTAAAATAAATCCTGCGTACCAGGCCTGTTCACAAGCATGATATCCACCTTGGAATACAAGTGGCCCCCAGGCCTTCACTAAATCACTGCAGGCTAGCAATACTCTCATCTCCGAAGAAAAAGTTTAATGACTTGTGTACGTCCATAAACTTGACAAATCTCCTGCTTGTATTCTGGGCACCACATCTCATGCCCATTCTCTCAGTACACAATTGTGCATGGGTCGTTGAACTGTGTCGAGGATAATGAGACTGTAATGTACTGCACGGCAGCTATTGCATATAGATATGGGGCTGTTTGCTCACCTAACATAGAATGTGACCAGATGCAAATCACGGCCGGTAAAAATTCAGCAGCCTTGGAAAATGGACACCAATCAAGTCAAATGCGAGTCTTCATTACCGTGTCTCATACATTACCAAACAGTTTGTCTTGGAACAAAAAAAAAAACAACAGAATTGTGATATACAACCTTTTGCTTTCGGCGAAGGAATCTTTTCACACAGACTTCGAATTAAAGAGTGTGGGGAATTCCGCAATCAAATAGCTGGTTCCAACTTGTTAGATATTTCTTGTAAAATAAGATTCATATAAGGTAGCAATAAACTCGGGAGTGTTTCTGCGAGTATTGATTGATACATGGCGGGATCGGAGGAAAGTAGAAAGTTCAGACACGAGAAGTTTATCCCAAGTTAACATGCGGGCAAACGAGACGCAATTTTGTAAAGAGTTAAAACAAGAGTGCGATACTTAAGTTACAATCTGCATAGCAGAAATAACCACGAGAAAGTGTCATTATGAAAACACAAGTACTAAATTGAAGTGTCTTTCTAACCCGTTGCAATGCAGTCTGCATCTCATTTTGGATTTGTACGACAAATTATCGAGTGACATTTACGTGGTGTTGTTTCTCGATCTGTCGCATGGCGTATTTCATCTTCGCCAATGTATTTTTAGAGCCAACCCTTAGTGTTTTAGGAGCATGTGAGCCGTTCTGTTTCGTGGTTTATAAATGTAATCCTAGCCATATTATGGATGTTTCTGAAACATTACAAAAACAGTGTGAACAGAGTGAAGGCCATAGATCTCTCTAGACTAATAAAGACAAGGCAGTGTATTGACTATGAGGATGCAATAAGTTAAGTTTAAAGTTAACGCTTTATGGTTAGCCACCTCACCGAAATAACACCGCGAGTCAATGTCACAAATATTTGTATAGAATTTGTACTTTAGGAAGCCCATGCTTGTCCATTGGTTGTGAAGGCAAAGGTAGGGGAACTTCTACCTGCAGGACATTAACTTAAGCAACATTATTGTGAAAACATGTCTAGTTAGAATGGAGGCATTTTGGTACTTTGCTCAAGTATGACTTTTAACACTTAGGTGTATAAGGTCTTGTGCACTCCCGTTGGTGTATAAGGGGGCTCATGTGGACCCCCCCACTCTGAAAACTACTTTGCCGTTGGAATTTTTCACCAAAACTCTGTTCTTTGATGGGGTACATCAACATGACCAAATAATAGGAAAAACATGAAAATCGGTTGTACCGATTCAAAATGGCGGTCCAAAAACCGATTTTTTTTTTGTCATGTCAAAAATTCTCCCGCAAAAATGTGAAAAAAACCCTTTACCGAAGGACTTTATCCCTAAAAATTTTGCTCATAGTAGAAGAACATTTACATTTGCTAAAATAAAGATAAAAAAGTTACTCCAGTACAATTTAAGGGGCAAAACAAGTTTTAAATAGCACCAACAAAATGCTTATTTATGCTAATTAGCATAAAAAATGCCATAGCCGATTTGTTTTTTTTCCACCAAAATGTGCGCAACTGATATTTCGTCAATTACATAAAATCTTGGGCAAAATAATTTAGCATTAAAATATGGCATGCAAAATACAAAATCTTGGGTCCATGTAGACCGCTATACACTTTTAACAAAATCAGGCTAAACTGTATGCGTATAAATTTGAAATGAAGAACTGTATTCTCTCATGAGCCGAGTGTCAATTCCTGTGGCATAGTTCAATCACTTCCATTCACCAATGTATTTGGAAACTACACTCCCTGGTTTTTGGGTATAAATCATGATACCCAGAACACAAATGACCAGTTTGTTAAAGGGATTAACAGCGATTTGCTAATCCGAAACATCGAAAAAATCATCAAAATTCATATATTTATATTTTGTTACTGCCATGGATATGCGGACATAACCTGCAAGTGGTTGGCTTGAAATCTGTATATTAAAGACAAGGTAGTACTTTTTATCTGATTCTGTAATTTCTATACGTGCGTATCAAAATTCCGACTTGAGATCAAAAAAAGTCTTTCCCGGTGAATATCACAGATTTTCAGCGTGATATTGTGCACCATGATCAATACAGTTTGACCTCAAACACAAACATTATTGATCTTTGTTTATTCTGTACTGGTATACACCACAATCAGCTGTTTAGTGCAGATTTTGAGACGCTGTCACTGTATGTCTATTTGCGGGAAACGGTATGACAAATTTCCTCAAATACTTCATTTTTTTTGCTATTTGGTGTTTTTTCTACATTAAAGCAGTTCAGAGGCTTATAATTATGGGGTCCAAGTGGACCTCATTTTGTTACTCAATCTGAATTTATCATGTCCAGTGAAAATTCTGCCTGTCATTTGACACCAAAATCCTACTAAGCGGGAACCCTGATCCTGAGTGGATGAGCATATTATAGCTAATGGCATCTCAGAAATTTTTATCGAGAACCTCAACCCTTTCTACCTTTGTAGATTCTGACAAATAAATTTGGGGTTGTTAAGATGCTCCCAAAGCCACTAACCTACACTTATTTAACACTTCAGTGTGTTAAAATAAAACACCACTTGATCTCTGTGACTAGGTTAAAGGTCACATAGGGGTCAATACCATATGAATTGACACGGTCTAAGTCAATGACGCATGGGACAAAGTTTTGTCAAAATATATGAAGCATGCAAGTGCTAGAGTGAAAAGAATATGAAGTAATTGCTTTGATTAACACTCAACATGTTTACATCGCTATATTAGCATGTTGCATTGCTAAACACTCAGTGATTGATTATTAACACTGCGACATGTTGTAGGGTGTTGATAATTAACATGTTACAGTGTTAATAATATTGAAAAAAAAATTATTTAAATTATTATAATTAGTGAACAAAAATATCCAAAGCATTGAATAATAATTGTAGGATTTATAATGTGTTAGCATCTGGTAAGTTATTATTATTATTACGCTGCCTTCAGGAAATCGTCAGAATCATGTCGCTTCATTTGGGTTTGCTAAAGTGTTCAAGTTTATTTACATATATCATCAGAATAACAATGTACAAAGACTTGCAATGCAAGATAATTTAAATACAAAAATTGAGAGACAATAAATTATTAATCTAACAGAATCTAACAGATGTATAATTTAACTATAGACTATAACAAATCTAAGCATATCTATCTATCTATCTTTCTATGCACCATGTCCCATAGGACGTGGTCCTGAAACAAATTTCGACCATCTATTCCTATCTTGCCTTCCAAATATGCCTTGTGGAAGCTGGTGCCCACAATGATGTCATCTTCCCTTCTCTTCCTTGGTCTTCCATGTATGTTTGGCCTGGACAGTTCCATAAAATTGCGTTGGGTAGGCGGATGTTGTATCATGCATGACAAGTGACCCAACCATGTCAGCTGCGAGGCAGTGATACGAGGTCTCTCTTTTTGGTTGAAAGGGCAGGAGGAGGATTCTTGGAAGAATTCATTCCGGATCTTATCCTTCCACTTGATATTAAGGATTTTTCTGTAGAATCGCATCTCAAATGCTTACAACTTCTTCATGTCATTCTTTGTGATGGTCTAGGTTTCAGAGCCATACAGAAGCCACACAGAAGCACTGGGTTGACTAGTGAATGAACAAGTCGTAATTTGGCGGAGAGTGAGATGTCTTTATCACTCCAGGCACTCTCGGTAATTTCCCTAGTGCTGTTGATGCCCAATAATAATCTGCTTTTGATTTCGCTGGTGGAAGTAGTTTGATGGTGTGCCTTAGCGTTACTCCCCAATACTGAATCTGTGAACCTGCTCAAGGGGTGAACCATCAGCGGATCTGTACTGGAGTCTGGTAATCACGGGGAGAATACCATAGCTTTGTTTTAGGTATACTATCTCTCCATGCCATATTTCTTGCTAGCATGATGCAATTGGTCAATCTGCAAGGTTTTGCAGATCGTTCCTCTGAGTCAGCGATGAGAGCTATATCGTCAGCAAAACGGAGGTCTTTAATTGTAGCCATCCAGTTATGCCCATGTTTTTACAGTTCTCAAAAGGCTTCTGCTAAGATGTATTCGAGAAATAGGTTGACGAGGTCTGGTGATAGAAGTCATCCCTGGCGCACGGCCAATAGTGGTTTCAAACCACTCTGTAAGACTGTTGTTAAGTCTGATGCAGCCTTTAGCCTTGGTATAGAGACTTTGATGATGTTGATCATTTTGAGGCACACCATCATGATCAATCACTGTAAAGAGGCAATCGTGCCATACTCGATCGAAATGCCTTCTTGTAATCATGAAGACAGCAAAACCTTCCTTCTTCTTATCTAGGCGATATGGGATAGGAGCTTCAGGAAGAAGACTGTTCAATTGTGGAGCGGCCAGGGCTGAACCCTGCGTGTTCTTCTGCTAGGGAATGGGCTTCTAAATAGGGCTTATATCCGGCTCCTAAATTGCCAGAGAGCACTTTGCCTGGAATGGTTAATCTAGGCTGATGGTACTGTAGTTCTCACACTTGGTGATGGTCTCCCTTCTGGGGATGGTAAGAATGATTAGCTTTTGTCCCTCTTCTGGAATGCGTTATTTACCAGATGTCATTGCAGCAGATATTGGTGCAATTGGTCAATGATGCACTCACCACAAGGCGTAAGCAGTCTATCCTGGGATCTCATCAGGAACCTGGGGCTTTTTCCTTGACTTCAGCTTTTTGACAGCTGTTTCAACTTCAGAACGGAGAAGAATGGAGGCTTCTCTCACTATCCAGAGTAGAACAGCTAGTCTCTGTATGTGATGGATGAAAGATGAAGACAGGATGGGTCAATTGTAGGCTGATGATTGTAGAGGCCTTACCATATTCAAACCATTTTGTTCTATTTCCGCTGGATTGGAAAGAATCTCACCATTTCTGCTGCTGGATAGAGTTGAATGTCGTGTCTTCTATCTACGCACGTAGCTATTGTCTTGATGGGGTTGAAGACCTCTTTGCTCTGGTATGTTGCATGTTCTTCTCAGATGTTACATTTGTCATGGTACCATTGTTCTTGTCAGCTGTAAGGCCTGTTTAATCAATCTGGTCCAGTGGTTGTACTATGACGGACGTTAGGATCTTGAATTGGCCTCTGCCTTGCGTTCCTTCTTTCATCTGTCAGGCAAGAGTTCATGGAGATCAAGGCTTCTTCTTTACCCGTGAATTCCAAGGAATTCATCTGCTGTCTCTTTGATGATTGTGGTGGTTTTTTCAAGCAAGAGTCTGCATTGCTTCATTCTGTGTCTACTTAATCATCAAGCAACCGAAACCTGTTTTGCAGTTTTCGGTTTAATGCTAAGCATATGAATACACATATTTACGACCTTTAGAAAACCGGGCTTAGATTATGCAGATGCAGAGGCGGTGATGCAGTGAGCGCACCCATGCCCAGCTTTAATGGAATGTGATGTGACCGATACGATCGTACAAGTGAACTTTAATTCATTGCGGGGCACATTTCCGAACACAGCCTGGGCAATGGGCCGGCTCACTGCCTCAACCGCATTTGCATAAGCATAAGCCCGGTTTTCTAAAGGTTGTAAATGAGATGACATATGGTCGAGAGAAACTTATAAAAAGCTTTAAGATAGGGCCCCACCCTTGACCTAATTTGCACACAAGCTCTCCAGGTCAATCCTGGGGGAGAGAACCAATGAATAAAGTACCTTGCCCAAGCGCACAAAACATCAACCTCAACAGGACTCATACCCATCTTAGATCATGAGTCGGGCGTCGTATCCACTGCCCTTTTCTTTACCTCAAAAAAATATTTTACAAATGTTTTTCTATGTATATAATTTGCTAGAATTAAAATATTAATGTCTCTATTATGTGTGTCACCAAGAAGGACAACATGATTGGACTTCGGGCTGTTTTAATGGTCTACACTTGTATTGCGTTGATCCCACAACACTCTTGCATTCGGGCTGTAGGCTGGTTAAACTATCAGCTGTTTGGACAAAGAGCCTCATATGTAGAGGCCCCACATTTATAGTTTGACGATTCTTTCAGTTTCATGTTGTCTAAATACACATTAATGTGAAATAAATGACAGGAAGGCGATAACAAAAACAGCCGAGGTTGGCCAGACTGGTCATCTGCTAACTCAAATAAAGACAACAAAACATAAACCAAAATTCACACGCACACAACTACATAAGGTTACACAAAGTCAGGTTTTCAGTACATTGAACCATGGACCTTTATTCAACTTGTTACCAAATATATGGCATACATCAGTGAAATCCACGGACTATTTTACCATATTTGAACTCCCCCTTGCTATATTACTTTCTTGAAGTGGCCTGCTTTAAGGAAATCTTTTTACTGAAATCCTGAAAATCTGGCTTAAATCTCTGCATCATATTGAATATTCAAAAGCAATCTGCAGCCAAATCTGGTTTATAGTGGAACATTGGCAGACTGGTCCTTGTCATAAAGGGAATGGTTCGTCTGAATGTTGTTATCTCACGTCACATAGAATGTGAAGGAGGATTATGACGTGTTTGTGGGCAGTTTTTGGGCTATTTCCTGTTACTGCACCACCACTGGCCTTCCTGTTATCGCGATGTATGATAACATGTAATTAAGAAAACCCCACTAAAATCAGCAACTGTTATTATTGTAATCTTTGATAACCCACTTGATGTGTAGTGTGTTTTTTTTTTTTTTTTTTTTTTTTTAAATTAATATTTTCAAACTAGAATTTCGCGGTTCTCGATTCTAGGTTCAGATTTTTGCTGGGTAGTTGGGGGGAAAAATGGTTGGGTGGGGGGGAGAGGCTGTAAATTGGGGGGTTGCCCGTGGGTTAATGTTGGCGGTGGTTGTGATGCTTCTGTCAGAACCATCGGTCGCTCTGAGCCATTTGTTAAACCGAGGTTGGGGGAATTGTTGTGCAATCTGAGACGAATATTAACTATGAAGCAGAGTTTTCATGCAAGTTGTTTAGATTGTTTGAATTGATGTCATATATGAATTGTAATTCCGTGGATGCATATTCAGGCGACTTTCAAGTTTTTTAGGTTGACTGTGACTGGAATAGTTGGATGCATCTATCTTATCTATCTCATATCTTATTTGCTCACTCAGGAGTTAGTAGAGTATTGTTTTTGTATAGGTGAAAAAGGGCTTGGTCAAGGCAACAAAGGATCAACAAAGGTTGCAGGAAGAAAAGACTGGTGCAAGTAAAAAGAAGGTTCGGGGACTACTATAGAGGCGTGTGAGTGGTTCAGGGGACCTCCGAAATCTCCATGGACTAAGCTGAACCCAGTAAAGCTGGTAGGGTGTTCCAGATGCAGATGACACGTAGAAAAATTCGTCGCTGGTAAGAGAATTCTACGTGTACAGTCGGTGATGTTTGGAGCTGTTGGTGGTAGCCCATAGTTTGCTTGGTCTGATATATTTACAGGGTTTTGTTCAGGAAAGAATGTTACCCTCCAAGAAAGGGCAAATTTACTTACTAATCACTTCTTATCCTTGTTTTAGCTTTATATATGAAAATATGATACTATTTGAAACATTGGTGAAACTACAAGGAAGAAAAACGTGAAAAAAATAAACCAACAATGACTATTTCCCTAAAAACGATGAAAACCTGACATGTCCACCGGCTAGACATTAGCAGAAGAAACCCTATGGATTGCAAATTCCCCGGACATAAAACATGTTTAAGCCCCTGGCCAATAACACTCTCAAATTCAAACGTCCATTACTGGTTCTAGAATTTATTGTTCAGTTCTCAACGCACTGCAGCATTATTTACAGCTAATTGTCCTGTTCTTTGACGACCATATCTCTCTCATTTGCACCTTTTTAAGAATCTTGCCAGTGCCCAGATTGTGTCTCTGCTCCCCTTTGATCTACATCTTACAGGACATACATTGAGGGAAAAACGTTTACCATTCACGATGAACAGTGGTCCTTTACCAAGATCAGTTCAGTAGACGTATGCCAGCGTAGGAGCCACTCGCCAATGCATTATTTGAAAGTGTGCTTTTAACCAAATTCATATTTGCATTATGATGGGGAGGCGGTTGAGGGGATTGAGGTCACTGCATTCTGAAGAACAAATTAAGTGCATGTTTAAGTGTTGTAGGCCATTAACATATGGAAACAAATTAATTAAATCTGAGGAATACGTGTGCTCAAATCCATAGAGAATGATACAATGTACATGTATCTCTGCTATTGTTACACATGGACAAAGTAGGTTGCCATCATTTGTAGGGAAATAGTTATTGTTGGTGATTTTTCACCGTTTTCTTTTGTTTTAACCATACGTTAAAAAAGTACATCTTTTAATAATATAAAAGCTAAAACAAGGATAAGAATTGATTAAGAAGCAAAAATGGCCGTTTATGGAGGGTAACATTCTTCTGAGACACCCTGTACACACATGCAATGTTTTGTAATGTGTGCACGGAATGGCTGTCCATATTGAAGCGTAAGTTTCTTCTGGACAATTGCTTGGAATATGAGCCAGGGGTTTTACATATGCAATTTCACATTTCGCGAACAATTCCTTTCGTTTTTGCTTATTTATTTATTTCCTTTGTTTATTTTTGATTTTAATTTATATATAATGTATATATTTTATTCATATGTTTATTTTGTTTTTAATTATGTAATTGTATATGTGTTCATTCTTATTTATTTTAGGTTTTTTATTTTACCTATTAGTCATCTTTAATTTGTTTATTTCCATTTTTTATGTAACGTATTTACTTTATTATAATTTAGTGTTGATTTTATTACTATTATATGTTTCATTTCGTTTTTTTAGTTATAATGTTATGTCATTTATTCAACATTTTTGGTTTTTGTAATTGTTATTTGTGTTGATTGCTTTGTTTTATTGTACTTATTGCGAGATACAGTATTGATCATCTACAAAAATATTTCCATATAAAAAACACGAACATATCTTTCATCTACAAAAAGAGTTCAGCTAAAAAACACGATACATAGGCCTAAATGCTCCATTGGGGGAACAATTTACGACGGCGATCTTCAGAGTAGAAAAGATGTATTGCGAGATACAGTATTATCATCTACAAAAATATTTCAGCTAAATAACACGAAGATAACTATCTATCATCTAACAAAAATATTTCAGCTAAAAAAAACATGAACATAGGCCTATAATGATCATTGGGGGAAAAATGACACACAAAAATATATTCGTCCTTCGAGATTCGTCCTCGGGCATTGCAACAATGATATCAGTGGTTAATTTCGTAAAAAGCTATCCAGGTAACCCCCCATATTTAGCTTGCCACGTCATAGCCCGGGACACGACCACAACCAATAGCTACCAATTGGAGTGTTCTACTCAGAGCACTTGACGGCCCGCTAGTGCCCAAGGGAACTTACCCAATACCCTACGTACCAATCGCACCCGAGGGGAACAATCAACCTCATAATTTCCTTTTTTTTGGCAGCAAGATTATTTTCACTACACATTTACGCGATTTTTTTAAAACAAAAAAATCCGTCTCTAAGAAAGCGCCATTTTTCGATGACATCTAAAGCAGTGATTAGCTGATCTCGTACATACTTCAAGATCCAGTAAACAAACCCAAACTTTCATTAATAAAAACAAAACAAATTTCAAAAACACCGTTTTGTACCTAAAAAAACTTAAGATAAAGAATTAACCGACAATTTCTAGGGGGGGTGTCAAACACCAGAATGACAGTAAATTGCACGTACCATTTTCACCGGCCGGAAGATTGTTTCGACATTTACGGGGAGAGCCGTGAGCGAACAAAAAAACAGCCCCAAAATGGCCAGAATAAAATAAATATCTGTCGCTACGCGACCCGATAATGAGGTTAGTTGCATAAAGTTACCATTACTATGATAATGGTTTATGCTTTAAAAATTATGATCATGCTTGACTCCCGCCGCCGTACGCAGGATTTATTTGGGGGGGAGTGCGGGACTTCGAAAAAAAAAACGTGGAAATTTTTTGTAAAAGTGGGACCCTTTTTGGTTAAAAGTGGACCAATCCCCCTTAAACATGGTCCTTTTTTGGACTTTTTGAACATCTCATTACCAAAAAGGGGCTTTTCTGCCAAATTTATCTAAATTTTGGACCTCTTTATCAACATTTTCAGCAAAAAGTGGAAAACCTTTTGCCCTTTTTGTGGAATTTGGGGGGGGGGGGGGGTGCCGACTGCCACCGCCCGCGACCCTCTGCGTATGGGGCCCTGCGTGCTCCATGTTAATATGGGGTAAAACTTTCAACACTTTGGAGTGACGTTTTTTCCCATGAATAATTTTGCAAATGATATAATTATGTTTCACTGTGCAAAAGTGAGATTGTAGCAATATGGTCCGTCCTTTCAGTATCATACTTGGCACATGTAATTGTTGTTAAATCAAAACAATGAGGGCGTATCCATAACTTTTTTCCAAATCTAATTTGCTGAGTATGTTACCTTGCAGGCAGGGACTGCACTTTTTAAAATAAAGTGGTGCTCGGTAAAACGCTTCCTCTGGCATATTCCGTGGGAGCTTTTTAAATGGGAGCTTTTTCTTGAATATCCAGGTGCTAAAACCATTGGATGAGCAGATTCCCCAAGAGAAGCTTTATAAATCGCTTCTCCTACAAAGTACCTCAATGATACTTTAGGGAGCTAATCGGCTCTCACTCTTCCTAAAAGTCAGTCCCTGCTTGCAGGGCTAAGAATTTCAAAAAACAGACCAAAAATGTGGAGGGGTCATTTTATTAGCCAGGGGGAATTGTGAGGATTTGAGGGACCCCAACAAAAAGTAACGGAGGGAGATTGATAAAAGTTTATTTAGGAGATAGGCAATCTGAACTTTTAATCGGGAATGCAAAACTTTTTTCAATGAGAGCAAAGGGGTAGAGCCAATTTGTTTGCCAAAAATAAATGTTGAAATCCTCCAATTTCTCCGTGAAAGTATGACTGTCTCCGAGGCTGATTTTACATGCAAAAATAATAATAGCTTATAATCAAAACATAATCTAAATCTTTCACCTTGCGATATAACAAATAGAGTTTGAGGACCTATATCAACCACGTAACACTTGGGAAAGCACTTCTTGATATAGGATTTCATTCATCGATGCATGTGGATTAATTAGTTGGTCCCCGCCAACTTTTGGTTGGCGAAGGGGGAACTATATAAATGGTAGCCCGTCCGTGTGTGTGTGCGCCCGCGCGGTATAATCTTTGGAACTAAGCAGTGTGGAATCCCCTTCTTTGCAACATAGATGTATCTCTAGTAGGCGGTGGCTGGGACCAAGTGGGTCAAAGGTGACATGGGTCAAAGGTCAAATGGGGGGGTCAAAAATAGGGTCAAATATGGGCAAAATAGGGCTAAATAGCTTTAATAAACGTGTCAACACGAAATCTTTTATTGGAGCAAGTATGGGTGTCCGTCTCGCACCATAGATGTCACTCAAATAGGCTGCGGATGAGTTCTGAGGAGGTCATGTGCCATTGGTCAAAGGTCAAATGGGGTCAAAAATACGCAAACTGGAGTTAATTGCTATAAACCTTATCTGTTGTGGTAGGGATGATGAAACTTGTGGGTGTGGTCAACATTCAGTGGCCAACAATTTTGAAGGTCATATTTAGGCTCATTTCAAGGTCATGCTAGGTCATCCAAGTTCAAATCACTTACATGTGTAGGAGGATGAAAATTGGTGGGTGTGGTCAACATCAATGCCAAAAATTTTGAAAGGTTCATTTCAGGTCACCGAGGTCATCCAGGGTCAATCAGCTTAACATGTGGTAGGAGGATGAAAATTGGTGGGTGTTGTCACATTCAGTGCCAACGTTTTGAAGGTCATTTCAGGTCATCCGAAGGTACATCCAAGGTCAAAATCACTTACATGTGGTGCGGAGATTAAAATTGGTGGGTGTGGTCAACATTCAGTGGCCAAAATTTTAGAAGTCATTTCAAGGTCATACGCGGTCATCCAAGGTCACATCACTTACATGTGGTAGGAGATGAAAATTGGTGGGTGTGGTCAACAGTTCAGTGCCAAAAAGTTTTAAGGTCATTTCACAAGGTCATCCGGGTCATTCAAGGTCACATCACTAAAACATGTTGGAGGAGGTGAAACATTGCAGTGGCTGTGGTCCATTCAGGCCAAAAATTTTGAAGGTCATTTCAATGTTCAATCCGAGGTCATCCAAGGTCAAATCACTTAACATTTGGTAGGAGTATAAAATTGGTGTGTGGTGGTCAACATTCAGAGTGCCAAAAATTGTGACGTCATTTCAAGGTCATTTGGGTCATTTAGAAGGTCAGATCACTACTCATGTGGGTGAGGGATGAAAAGTGGTGGGTGTGGTCCAACATTCAGTGCCAAAGATTTTTAAGGTCATGTCACAAAGGTCATCCGATTTCATCCAAGGTCAAATCACTTAACATGTGGTAGGAGATGAAATGTGGGGGTGTGTCACATTCTGGCCAAATTTGAAGTTCCATTTCAAGGTCACCGAGGTCATCCCAATGGCAAAGTCCACTTAACATGTGGTAGAGATGAAGTGGTGGGTGTTGGTCAACATTCAGTGCCAAAATTTTGAGGTCATTTCCAAGGCTCCGGGGTCCATTTTCACGTTCAGACTCACTAAACATGTGGTAGGAAATGGATGAAATGGGTGGCTGTGGTCACATTCATGCCAAAATTTTGAAGGTCATTTCAAGGTCATCCGAGTCATCCAAGGTCAAATACTTAACATGTGGTAGGATGATGAACTTGGGTGGTGGTGGTCAACATGCAGTGCCAAAAAATTTGATGGTCATTTCAAGGGTCCATGTGGGTCATTTAAGAGTGCTATCACAATCCATGTTGTAGAGGATAAACTTGGTGGGTGATGGTCAAACTCAACATTCAGTTGTTGAAACTTACGAAGTTCATGTCAAGGTCATGCGTGGTAATCCAGGTAAAATCACTTAACATATGGTAGGAGGATGAAACTATGTGGGTGTGGTCAACATCAGTTGCAAAATTTTGGTAGCCCTTCAAGTGTCATGCATGGTCAAATCTTTGCAGCATAGTTGTCTTGTCATGAACCTAGTGACTGTTGTCACCATTCATCCAAAATTTTTGAAGGTCCTGGTTTTGTGGTTCATTCAAGGTCAATCCCTAATCATGTGGTAGATGATGAAACTTGGGTGTGGTCAACATTCAGTGTCCAAACATTTTGAAGGTCATGTCAATGGGACGAGCCACAGTCGTTCAAGAACCCCTTATTTTTTCCATCACCAAATCTCCCTAGATCGAAATTGTGCTTCTTGTTCTTTAGCTACAGCTAACTGCCTGGGCGGGGGACCTTTGTGGTTCGCGAACCCCTTGTTCTCATTAGATACACAGTTTCTCGAAAGTTTTATATGTTAACCATAGCTGGATCTTATTTTGTCATCTAGTCCTACATCAGGAGATGCAGTCAATAATGTAGAAAGGGGTGAAGTGAGTTTTGAACTTCATTTTGAAACTTTCACTATGATTTTGCACACTTTAAAGAGACATAAAACCCAGGGAGGTCGGCCCAAGAAATGTCCCATTTCACAACGTCGCCATTGGTTTAACACTAAAAGCCGAAATCTTGACGAAAAATTCTAGAATTTTTTATATGTTGTCCAATGAATATTTTCTTCTATATTCCAAAACCGTTGAGTTGAAGAATCAACTCGCTGGAAGGGTTATTTCTTTCTGATTTTTTTTTGGATGAATAACGAACGAGGACCAGGTCGTATGTGGGTCATGGGAACACCCATGGCCGACCCACATAAAAACATCCAATGGGTTTGTGTTTTAACACTTCCTTTTGCTGTAATTTTCGTGTTGAATTTTTGGTGAACTGTTATAATGAATGAGGCTGGCCGCCACCGCCTGTGAAAACATTTGCAGAAGAACGCCCCAATTTTTTTTTGAACCGGTTTTTTTTTCAGTTTTTTGCTTACCAATGTACTAGATCACACCTGAAGTGAAGAAGCGTCTTAATGTAATAAATGATGATTTAGTAAAGCACGGTTTCTTATAGAGACAATTTAGAAGGCGGACAATTCATAACAATGGTATTTTGCAGGTTTTTAATTTATTTTTATTTATTTATTAAATTTCGAATACCGAGACCTCAGAGGTAAACAGTGGTTAACACTCTACTGGGTAATCCCTCGAAACTGACCAGACGGCTTTGGGAACATCAGGGGTTACCACCCACCTTCTCGAAACTGAACGTGATATACATGTACAGGTATGACTCTCGACATGGGGACTGGACAGCCTTAACGTCCCCGTCCGAGGACGGGATATTCTCGTGTTCATTTGCCCAAGTCCAAATGAACCCCGGGGAGAGCGAATTCTAAGTTTTCATAGTTCTTATACAAATTAACCCAGATTTAGTACCCGATAAATCCCATCTAGTGGCCCTACAGGGGTTTTTGTACTTGTTGTGCCCAATACACCTTCGAAACGTTTCTCGGTACGTGGTCTACAACCAATCAAGTTGGCAATTTATGAGAAGTTGTATTCTAAAAAACTCCTGTCACTTTAGTACTTTCTATGTTTCTCTGAAGTTTCAGATAAGTTAAAGGGGACTGGCCCCTTTAAGGATATGAAGTTTCAATCTTGATGATTGACCTTCACTCAAAAACCCAAAAAAAACATCTGTAAAATTTTTGCACCAACATTTCAATCCGATGCGAGAGCTAAACCATGATTTTTGTAAGCACCTAGAGTACTGGGGTAAAATTATATATTGGTCGACCCAAATGGCCTATTTTGCTCATACCTTCCCAACCAAACATCCTTTGGCTCTAAGATTTCATCAGGGCAATTGAAAAAATATAGCTTTCTTCTTCCAATACAAAATGTTGAACCATTCCGGTAAAATCTGGGGCTTCTGGGGACGAAGTCTATTAGCATCGGGCCATGGACCTTTAAATGAGAAGGCAGTAACATTTGTATGACTAACGTTTCATTGATTTACTCTCTCAACAGTTTTTTGCTTCCGTGTAAGTCGCAATGTGATTATAAGTGCTCAATAGATTTGGATGTTTGCCCACTTCTCTATCATTAATAAATGCGAATAACCCAATTCGTTTTTACAGGGGCATTTTGTGATCCACAACCTCGTCCCTGACTTACCAAAAAAAGTTGAGATTTTAATAGCATCTGAACTGTTAGTCTAAGTAAGGCATGTGCACCTAATCTTACCTGCAAATTTCGGTCGTATCTGTACGAATTTCGCGATTTTGTATTTTTGTCCGTAAACAGACAGAAATTACGCACAGTGGCCTAACGGGACCTTGGGAAACGCCTTTGCTTATAAGACAAAACCGCAAAGATTGGGATACTCAAGATTTGTGAATAAGCTTTTTTTTAATTTATAAAACCACAAATAACAAGAGTGAAGGTGCTGGAATCATGAAATGCACCCTTTAAAAAAAAAAAAATGGACAAATCAGTATTTTGCTGATCTGGACCATAAAAAAACCATAGAAATCTATATTGGTATCTGTGTTACTGGCATGGATATGCTATAAGCTCATAAGAGGTTGGCTTGAATTCTTTGTAAAGACAAAGCAGTACAGTAACAGACTTTCTTTGGGTCCATATGAAAGAGGTAAAAGGAGCATGTCCATCATTCAATTGGGAATAAAGCCTGTGATTAAAAAACAAACAAAGGAAACATGGAAAATCAAGGAAATTGTTCTTGCAAAGTGAAAGTGTTTTCTATATCATCAAGTCCAGATTCATTGCATAACATTTAATATATACGGCGTTTCATCACCACTGATGCATGTCAGCATGTTGTTAGAGGACTGGTTCTTTCCCGCCTTGACTACGCAAACTCTCTTCTTGGCATGCGCGAGGCTGACCTCACCCGTCTTCAATGCCTGCAGAACAAGGCTGCGCGGTTGGTGATGGCTTGCGGACGGGACCAGCCCTCTACTGACTTGCTTAGGGAACTGCATTGGCTCCCTGTTAGACAAAGAATTCTATACAAACTCATGCTGTACATCTACAAAGCCTTAAATGATATGGCTCCAAGTTATCTATCAGCCATGATGCATCTCCAAAACACGGATCCTGCTGAATACAGGCAACGACTGCGCTCATCATCAGATCGTACCTGGCTCATTGTTTCGAGATCTTGCAAACGTGCTATTGACATGAGCTTTACAATCGCTGCTGCTCGTCTTGGGAATGATCTCCCTGTATCTCTCCGTGAAGTGCGGTCCTTGCCTGTGTTCAAGCGTCAGCTGAAAACTCACTTGTTTCCATAATTTTGTTCTTTGTTTTTCCTCCTCTGTCATATTTTTGTAAAGTGCTCCGTTCTTTGTGGGGTGCTATATAAATGCTTTGTAATAATAATAATTAATATTCTAACAAATTTGTCCAAGCTGGTGATGACACACAAGTACTTTCAAGGGATGCAACCACAAAACCTGTTATGTACTCCGAAGCCTATGGATTTTGCACTTTCATGAATGACGCACAAATACTTGCAAGGCGAGCAACCTTAAAGGCGATGACTTGTACATTAAATTTGAAATCTGTGTATTTAAAGAAAAGGGAAATACAAAGAACCTACTTTTTTATGAGTCCTAGAAATTTTAACTACTTACATGTAGTTCTCCGGACAGACGAGGATGAATATTTATTAATCTTTTCCTGGAGATGGCCAGCGCATGCAAGTGTTGGAAAAAAACCAAAACGTGCGCTTGGCCGGACTTGAACCGGCAACCTTCGTATTACTAGCATGGCGCTTTTACCAATTAAGCTAACAAGCCAGGGTTGGTACAGGAGCGATAGACATCATCTATAGGTGTTAGATCCGAAAGGTGTCCATCGCTTTCCTAGCGGATAGCATCAGAATGATTTATTTACATAATTTTATACGATTTATGTTTACCCAAGCGCACATGGGGTTTTTCAACTCTTGCATGTGCTGGCCATCTCCATGGAAAGATAATATTCATCCTTGTCTACCTGGAGAACTAAGTATGGTAGTTAAAGTTTCTAAACAAATATAAATCGTATATGTGCAAAAAATGTTGTGGCTGATCTTTGTGACGGTAAACTTTCTGAACAAACCACATGCCTGAAGATATTCTTGGATGTGTAAGGATCATTTTATATCGGGGTCGCCTGGCGAAATCAATGATAAAATGCTTTTTTCCATGCTGTAGGGTTTACGTAGTAATTTTTTTTGCGGTAACATTTAACTGTCCCCCAAAGAGCTTGTTGAATTAAAATGGCCTTAGTTATCTATCTCTATGATTCCATCATGCATCAAGTTACACACACCAGAATAAGGTGCACACAAACCAGTGGCGGCAATAAGCCTGTTCTGTTTTGCAAATCATAACAAGTCAATTGGAAAAATGTTGGTTATTAATTTTTGTATGGAATTATTTAATGTGTGATTCCTTACACTAATGAGGCAAGCAGTTTACCCCCTAGGCAGTGGGAACTACCACCTATGATGCAATCTGTCTGATTGGCTCATTACAGGACACAACATGAGATAGCTGTCTAAGTAACCAATCAAAAAAGTGCTTCTATATCTCTGTGTAAACCATACCAACATTCTTACAGTATCTCTGATTTGCTTATTATCACCATCCAAGTTACCAATCAAAATAGTGCTTAGATACCGATAGAGAGGCAGGTAGTGCCCAGGGGGTTAAGTAATCACACACCATATGTTACTTTATTATGAGGGTTGAGTTCTGTATGATGTCAATATTTTCAAATTGTTTAAGGAGACCCAAGTATTTCTTTGCCAAAATGTGCAAAAGGCTCTGGCAGCACCAATTTTTTTTTTTTTGGGGGGGGGGGGCAGCAGGAAATTTTACTAGTTGATTGTCTTATTTTCCCGGTGATGTACACTATTTGCCCCAAACAAGAACCCCAGAAATACCAAAATACACACTTTTTGGATGAAAAGTTAACAATCTTTGCACAAATTTTATAGTTTACCTTCCTGAAATTTTCTTTGCACTCCCATTCTACTTCCTCCCTCCCCACCCCCACACACAATTATTTTCTAGTGCCACCACTGGTAAGAGGTTTTCCAGAAATTTATGACATGTGATTCTATGTGCTGTAAACCACGTCAAACCTGGCAAAGGGTTAACAGTAAAATGGCCGGACTAAGTGCGTGCCGTGGCAGATGAACCTTGGTGTAAATTTGTCACCCGATCGCACGCCAATCGATACGGCCGTATTGGATATCATTGGGCCCTTTAATATGCTGCCTAAAAAAGCTTGTAATTGCCCCTCAAGTATATGTTACTTGCTAGATTTATTCCGACAGGTGCTCGGCTTGCACTTGTAGCTCTCCTGGTCTGGGTAATAGACAGATCATTAGAGGACGGCTAGGAGTGGTAACCAAAATAGCTGCCGCTTGGAAAATTCATTCAAACAGATACCAACATGCCCAGTCATCGATTTGGTATCTCTTGAGGTAAATCTGTCAAGCGTCTGGACATCTCTTAAGAACTACAGACTTATGTCTT
>JAMKCH010011214.1:0-27196 GCA_023653785.1 Ophioderma brevispina | reverse complement strand
CCGTAAAAGTCGGAAACCATTTCTAGAAGAAGCCAGTGAACTGTTAACTTTACTTTTCAATGACGGCCGTGTATTTTGGTGAATTTGACTTCAGCAATTAAATAATCTGAAAAAGTTAGTAGGGTTTTGCTTGACGTGTAAAGTTTAGTGAATTTTCTACACGTGTAGTGAGCCTTCCTTCGTGTAAACGTTTAACGGAAACCACGTCACAGCACTAGTTTTAATTACTTTGCACAGTATTTTAGTTGCACATAATGTTTGGATTTTTGCAATCCTACACTTAGCAAATGTTTGCTGGCACCAACGCGCAGTTGCGAACAAAACGAAATGTTCCTCTGTATGGTAACTGTCAACCTTGCATTATATCTCACTGCTGCCAAGTCATGTAAAAAAAAGGTTTTGTTATACATGAAGGCACGACTCAGTTTTGTATATTGTTTCGAGCTTATCCAATTTAGTTCCAATGCTTAGCAACTTTCCACGCGTTTCAGCAGTTTTGATCTCTCTGACCATGCTTGGCAAAATAACTTTACTATTACCTCATGATGTATTTCCAACAGCTAACAAATCCGATCTATATAGTCCTGTACTGACCGAAGCTAAAGAAGCTTTGCATCTGTGACGCTCTCTCCCGATTTGAAACCAACATTGATATCACCATACATTAGGAATATGACATATATCAGTTTAGTGCAACCTCAGGCCGGAACTTTGACGTTGACCCTTATGGTTTTGAAACTCAGTGGTAGAGGTTATATGCACCTACAAGTGCTAGCGAGGCTTAAAGTGCATTTCATGAATTCCAGCACCTTCTGTTTTTTCATGTTTCACCTAAATCCATGAGAAAAAGCTTATTCACATATTCACAACTTTTTAGGTATCCAGACTTTGCGTTTTGTGTTATGAACAAACATGCCTCCGTACTCTTCCACGGTCCCGTAGGCCCCTGTGCGAATAATTTTTGTCCACTTACGGACAGACAATACAAAATTGCGAATTATTCACAGATACGACGATGGCCCGGCCTATTGGGTACAAGAGCATGGATTACTAATGTAAACGTTTCAGATGATCTAAAAATCTTAGCTTTTTTGAGGTAGTCGGGGGACGAGGCTGTGGATTACAAAAGGCCCCTTTACAAAAAATGATACATTTTCCAAAGGCTAATACTCGTTTCAGAGTGAGGAATAACCAAAAAAATTGCCCTCTGGCATCATTCAGCATATTCTGTTTCATTCGACCCTCTTGGAATAATCTATCTTGCCCTTATTCAATTGTAATTTATCCACTTGCCTTGTCTATTTGTAAAGTTTGGTTTGAGTCCACTATTTTAATCCTTGCCAGGGACCTGCTGGTCAGGTATCCCTGTGTCTGGGCAATTCCCCTGCAGCATTTTTCCCCATTTTTATATATGTTGTTTATCTTTTGTATATTCCTTTATGTTTGTATGATGCAATGTTAATAAAGCAAGCTGATGAAATAAAATAACTCTCTCTGCCTGCCTTCCTTCAAATTTTAGACATTTTTTAGATGAGGGACATGGAAAAAAAACTAAAATCAGGGCAAAAGAAAGAATAGCCTAGTCTGTCTTGTCTTTGTACTGGCCAACAATCCTAAAGGATTTCAAATCAAGCCGATCAGGAAGGATGCTGTGGGGTAGTCTTTTAGTGCTGCTTCTTTGAAGAGTTGAGTTGATTGGATATTGACAATATGTTCTGGGATCTTGTTCCAGTTCTGACACAGTTCGTGGAAAGAATGAATATTTCAAACCTACGTCTTGTTTGTAGCATGGGTGCAGTATGCTTTAGAATTGGAAGTGTGATTGACGTTGGGTAGGCGGTAGCAGGTTTCCGGTTGTAAGAGAACAAATTGCCTATTCGGCTTTTGTTGAAAGATGGCTATTCTGTCGATTTTAACCCGAGATGAAGATTTCCATTCCGTGATTTCAATCATGTTGGGAACACTGCCGGTGAGCGTGGAAGAGTATCGTTGCAAACAAACGTGCGCTCTTTTTTTTTGAACTCATTTCTATCTGGTTGGTGAGGGTTTTGGTAGGCGGGATCCCAACCGCGAGAGTATTCCAATAATGGCCGGACAAGGGATTTGTACCAGCCTCTTGGTTTTTTTTAGAACAGGAAAATAGTTATGCTTGAATAAAACCCAGTGATCTATTAGCTTAATGTTATAAACTGAGATAGTTTGGTTCTCAGGTGAGTTTGTTTGTAATGAAAACACCCACGTAAGGGGTGACCTTCTGTTTCACTTAACTTTGACTTCCCCAGTTTGTATTCAAAGTATTTTAGGTGATCTTGAGTGTGTCAACCTCATGACAAAACATTTTTGAGTTTGATTTTCTTCCCACTTACTAGTGTGTTTTAAGTCATTGAAAGATCATGTGAGTCTATGTCATTTCGTATATCGTGATAAATGACACAGTCATCCTGCGGACAAACAAACGATACTAGTTATCCTGGAAGGTCGCTGATGTATGTGAGGAAAAGCAACGGACCAAGCACCGTTCCCTGAGGGACGCCTGAAACAACCTCAGTCCATGCCGATGTTCACCAACCGACTCCGCACCCTCTGTTCCGGTGCCGTGAGGAGTTGCTAATCCATCTGTGGGATTCTTTTGTATGCCAATCTTTCAAGTTTAAACAAGGCGAACTTGTAAATTTACAACGCAGCGCGTAATTATGTCCCCGCCGAATATCGCGATCAGTAAGTGATGACTAAAATAGCACAGTCCACTCTTAAACCTTTGGGCCACCCCACTAGCTCGAAAAATTGTTACCTTTTGTGCATGACTCAGGAAATCTTAAAATTAATCATGCAAAATCCCTGAAATGCACTAACTTTAGTAAAATTATGATAATTTATTCAATTTGGGCAACCTATTTTTTGAAAAAATCATGGACCACATTTTAAATGGTGGACCCAAACGAGGTCTAGAAAGGGGCAACACCGATTTTCACATTTTCCAAGAAATTTCAAACAGGCTGGCAACCCACAAGACTGACACGTGTAACAACCAAAATATAAAAGAATACTTTCAATGAAAACATGGGTACTACAATTATGTTTAATACCTTGTTGTGGTATCCTTTTTCCCCCCTCACCTAGCATTGACGTTATATTTTGCATATCAATTATCTCATTGCCTTTTACCTTTGCCCCAAATCGCCCAAAATCTAATCAAGTCGAGAACTTCTCAGCCCACTTCCTTCCACCAAGTTTACATCATTATACGCCTTACGGAATCCAGAAACTTGTACACAAAAGCTTTGGCGGAAAATTGTTCATATTATGCCAAATTAGATATTAAGGTCGAGACTCATCAACCCGCCTCTTTCTTCCATCCACCCAAGTACAACCATCATATTAGCCCTCATGGAACTCCAATAAAATGTACACCAATATGGTCACAATGTTGACATTTCTGGTAATGTGGGGATCTTTTTCCCTTGCCTTTCCCCCAACCACCCGACAGACCCAGGGGAGGACCCTGGGTATGAATTACATGGTTAGTAGGGGGTTCCCCACCTATATATACCCAAGTTGGCTACTCTAGCTCATCCAGAAAAAAAGATATGACCAATTTTCCAGGTTAACTTTTTATCACGGAACCATACATACATACATCTGACATACATAGGACAGACGCCAATTTTATAGTCCCCCTCCCGAACTTCGTTCATCGGGGACAATAAAGCCTTTTTTGTGTGGAATGCTATCGAAAGCTTTGGAAAATTCCATTGGTGACCATATCAATTAAGATTTTGTTTATCGAGACCTTTGCTATCATGAACCGTTAAAATTATGACTTTCACATGAGTGTTGACTTCTGAAACCCTGCTGTTTTCAGTAGAATAGAATACTTGTCAAAATGTTGGAGTGAATTAAAAAGTTCACACAATTTTGAATCAAATCAAGTAAGAGTACACCGGATGAAATAAATTAGCGGCGCAGGTCCGCTCGCCTTTTTTATGCATAGGGGTAATATCCGCGCACGTAACCAAGATGAAGGCTCACCTAATCCCAAAGTTTCCTGAAATATGATAGTTTTATACTCGACCAGAATGTTGTTAGATTATTCTATTTACAACCTGTATACTGACGAATGATCCAACTAAATATTTCCGGTACGCCCATGCCTGTAGTGGTCCCACGCTATCCCCTAGGATCGGTACGCCCATCACCATCGCCACTGGCACCACCCAGAAATCCTTTGCTCATTTTTTGTACCTTCTCCAAGGCTCCACTTGCGGGGAATGGGCCTGGATGAGAGTTACTAGTTGGATCATTCGTAATATAACATGTCTGTAATAGAAATCTCACACCATTCTTGGTGAGTATATTCTTATTACATCCATTTTATACATTCGAAATGAAGCCAACAGTGCATGACTGCACCTGTCACTAGTGGAGGCAAGTGGTAGAGCCGTAGTCCAGTTGCTGCGGGGTTTCTCCCAATGTGAAAATTTTTATGGAAGCTAAATAATTTTGCCCCAATGTACAGCCATATACATATAATAATAGCACATCTGTCGCAAGGCCAATACTGTCCGCACGTAGACCGGCTTTCCTCACCTTATGAGCATAATGATATGATGCCTTTAGCAATCCTTCCTCGTGCTCGGACTGCTTTGCTGACAGTGGTTTTTGGCCACGGTTGAATTACTTGTAAAGACGCCTTTCATATAAACGTTCTGAAACGTTGTAGGCCGTCCTCCATCCTGCTGCTCCATAATTGCAGTAATGTTTCACTCCTAAGTGAAAGCCAAGATGTTGGCCTGCCTTCTAATTTCATGAGCATGAGGGTTAAGTGCGATGTTACTGTCCAGTGACGAGGCTTTTCACTTTAAAGCGTCAGGATGGAGGTAAGTGACCCAGCATAAATGTTTGTTTTTGTAGCAGGTTTGTAAGTTTAGTTGTAGAGATGAAAAAAGATGGTCAGAAATTGAAGAATCCATTTGCGTCCTTTAAGAAGGCAGTGCGGTGATAATGTCGAAGAACTCTGACTGGACACCAACGTTATCTTCAGGATCTCCAGTAATTCTGGGAAGCTCTGGAAGAACTATACGGCCGTGGTGCATAATTCATTGTGTTGTTTAGAGCCATGAACCACCACGAGGTAGGAGGGCATATATGAGAGTCGGAGAATCTCAATACTTCTTGTCAATAGATAACGCATGGATTTCTGAAACATCTTCTGGTAGATTCAGCCCCCATAAGAAGAACGCACTCTTTCTTGTAGTCGAAAGTGTCCCTTTGTCCAACATTCAACAACAAACGGCTCACACGCGACGCAAAACTGAGAAACTAATCGGAAGATCCCAAGAAGGAGTGAGTCTTCTAAGGCAAGGACGTTTATTCACCATTCCCTTAAATGAGATCTGGGAGAGTGTTATCTTCTCTAATCATGTCTGGATTGTCATGAATTGTAGATATGGCTGACAAATGTTTTTTCTTATAGTTGAAGGTTGTCGGTTTTCTTGAAACAGTGAAGTCAGGAAGTTTTAGCCACAATCTCCTACAGAGGTCTGCGGATCAACTTGATTTCCTGCAACATACGTTGAAACGTCGAAGTCACTATAGTAGAAAATGGAGGTTGGCTTCCTTCTACTTCTGCTTTAAAGCCCTTGCGTTTGAAGGCAGCTTGAAGGGCCTCCCCAAAAAAACAAAAGTCCCCCCCCCCCCCCACCCCAAGTGTAGAAGATCTTAGGTCTTTGGGGACCCTCTTATGTTTCTTTCTCTTCCGCCACCAGCATATTTGCCTTACAGAATCAGTCTGCATGATCTTCCAACATGCTGACCAACCTTAGAAACCAAACCTGACGTGGCTAAATGGGGCTACAGCAGCATCCTACATGACTTTGATTGCTGTAACTTTTCAGTACTGTTTGCCAGATTATTATCAGTTGGAAGGCGTATGCAATCAGATTGAACCCAACTCATGGTAAAGCAGTCCTCACCCAGCCACGTGCAATATGTTTGGAGTTGGTGATTAGGCCTGTTTGCGAACAGATCTATCATGGGCCTGTTAATCTTGAAAATCCTCTGGGTCATATATGGCTGTGAGATGCCACTCCAAAGTTGATCCTGAATAAGCTATCACTTTAAGCTGACTTTCCGCCTTCAGGGTAATTGAATACTAGCACCAAGCGAGGAGGCGGATAATACATGCACATAGGAATCCTCTTGTTCCGCCTTCGGGATTTATGTAGGCAACTACAAGGAATCGTCCTGATCTGATTTTCCAACACACCGACTTCCCAGATACCATCTGTTTGAATCGATTAAGAGCGTACCAAACTGCTGCCACTCTAGTAGCATTTTATGTGGAGCTATCTAATAATCTTCGACCACACACCTTTTATTTGAGGGACATCCAAGCATGCTCCCCAACCTCTCTTCGAAGCATCTGTCGAAATTATAATATGGTGTGGTATTTCGTTGAATTGCTTTTCCCACCATAAGGTTCTTTGAGTTGCTTAACCAATGTAGATGCTTCACGATCTTTGAATTCAAAGCTAAAGGTTTGAGATCGGACGGTGTCTCTGGTAGTACCCTTCGAATTGAAGCTGGAGCAGTCTCAATCTCATGTCGTTGAGGGTAGAAGTCTACTACCAAGTTTGCCATCACTCCTAAGCAGCGGAGCCAGAGATGAGCTGAGAAAAATTTCCTTCATAATTAGCATGATGCAATCTCTTAATACCATAATTCTCTCTTCGGTCGGACAAGCTTTGGATTTTTTTAAAATCCAAATTGCTCCTAGGAACTCCTCCCGGCTTCTGACTCGGAATGGGGTTTGATTTCTTTAATTTATCATGAAACCCCATATCTTATCAGGCTTGGACCTTGTTTGGAGCCACTCACCCAATCGTCGAGATAGACGAATACCTGGATCCCCCTCTCCTTCTTAATGTTCTGCCACTGTTTTCACCAATCTTGTAAAGGTAGGGGAAGCAGTAGAAAGACCGAAAGTCAGAACTCGAACCTGGTAGGATTGATTGTCGCACCGGAAGCGAAGCCATCATTGATGAGGAGGAAAACTGGAACATGGGAGGTAGGCATCTTTATATATCCAATGTTATGCCGAACCCAGCCTTCTTCAACTCGTTGATGACAGCTGAGAAGGGTTTCCATTCTGAATTGTCCTTGGACGAATAAATCTGTTAAGAAGGCGTAAATTGATGATTGTTCTGAGATCTCCTGTTTCATTCTCGGAGCCAGGAAGAGATTGAGTAGAAACCTTCCATAATCTTTTATAATCGGAAAAATGGCCAATTTTTTCCTTACAACTCCTTTACTTCTTGTTTAAAATCATAAGCCCATAATGGTATAGGCTGTAAGACAAAGACTGATTTCAGCGGAGGACGGGCAGTAAACTTCCATAATGGTAACCTTTTCTGAAATAATCTGCAGAACCCATGGATCCGAGGTTATCGACCTCCACGCCACAGGGCGTCATAAGTAGGTAAGGATCAATTGTGATCTTCCTCGTCCCTCCCCTACTCGCGCCAACGCCTGGAGCCTCTATGTCTGAGTAGGAGGACTAACTTCCATACGAACTTGGAGCCTCTATAGGTGGATTAGCTGTCTTAAAGTGGTAGCCGACTTCCGAAAGAACCTCTGTTTTTCCTCTGTTGGCAGGAGAATAGTTAGAGGCGGAAGCCCTTTCTGCGTACCCATAATCATAAGGTCTGTATCTATGCGGCTATATCAGGAGGAACCTTTAGGCTGCTTATTGGTAGATTTCTTGACGCTTGATCTGCAGCTTTAACACGTTTTTCCTCTTGAGAGGCTAAGGCCCCTGACCTCCAAAGAGATCCTTCCTCTAGGCAATTCAAGAGAACCTCTTAGGCTGTGAATTTCAGATCAACAGCATATTTCAGTCCTTTTGCGAGTTTCATGAGACAAGCCTCCACATAATGTTTCTTTGTTGCATTTTGTCTTCTTTGTCTTCTTTCGCATATGAACAGCTATTCGTCAAAATATTTCAGAGATTCCAACTCTGACCACACTTTGTGTATATTACAATGGGCCTTTTCTAGATCAATTTCTCTGCCCTTCACACACAGTTCATGTGGCCTCCCTTGTCTCGTCTCGAAGGAACTCCTTACATCCAATATATCTTCGGGACGTTTCGGTAGAACTGTTTAAGACAACATCCTTCGGAACTAACAAAGCAGACATACTTTAACAGATAAACGGTTAGCCCACACCGAGCACTGGAGTTCCAAAGGGTGAGCAGCAAGGCCCAGGAGACAAGGACAGCGAACGAGACAAAGCAGGTACCCCCCCCCAAAAAAATCTTGAGAATTTTGAGATCATCGCATGAGCTGGACGTACAACTGAGAAAACACGATGAATGTTGCACCGTGAGGCCCTATCACAGGGCGGAAGAGCAAATAAAAATAATGCAAGAGCAGACAACGAGACAGGGACATGTCCCCCAACATGCCCTGGTGGTCAAACGTTGCTTATAGGGGGGAGGCTAAACCTGGCCAAGGATTAAGCCCACTTAAAACCCGCAGTACGAGCGACGCGAAAAAACGGCCGAGGATCGAGGGGGGGCAACCATGTGATTGGATACATACATAATCTAATAATATGCTACTTTATGTCAACAAACTGCCGATTTCCGATCTTGAAAAATCTTCACAAAACAGGCATCGGAAACGTCATCCACGAAATCTCCGGATGATCAGTAGTTATAAAAAACGTCCTCCAGATGTGATATATATAATAAGTCTCCAATAAATAGGCGATATGGGGAAAAAGAAAAAGTATGTATAAAATATCCCGTAAAAAATTCAACAAGGCGCCCGCCAATGAGACACAAAAAAAGAGCAAAGGATGCTGGGTGCTTTGTGGCGAGATGATGGGCGACCCGAAAAATTTTTAATGTGGAATTAGGGGTTGGTTATTGAGACTTTTTTAAGCACAAAAAAATGCAAATAGTTGGATCATTTCGTAATGTATAAAATGGATGTAATAGAAAAACTGGAGCCAAGCTCGACTGTGCTGCTATGTTTGAGAATCCTAGGTGAAAATGTGTCAGGCCCTTGAGCCTTGTTGGGATCAATTCATGCAACAATTTAACAACACCTTCAACTGAAATTTCAATATCTGGCATTTGGGAGTGTTGGTATTAATTTTGGAAAACATTTGGAAGGTTTGGTTTTTCTTTTGGTAAGACAGATTTGAAAATGATCATCGTATTTCGCCTTGACGTATTGTCGGATCAATCGTACTACCTGATTTAATGTAGGGATGCCCATGGTGTCAACCTTTAGGGCTTTTTATTGAATGGGACCAAAACCTTTTGGGCGAGTATCAACAAACCTACTTGAATAACCCTCCTGTATGCATTTATAGTCTCTTTGAATGTAGTTTCCATATGGCATTTTATAAACCCGATCCTGGTTGGTTTAGTTTCTTGTTTTCTTATAGTGTTTAAACAGCTCTTTGCTTGCGTTAGAAGGCCGTTTGACTCTACTGTTGATCCAAGGTGCTCGGTTCTTGGTTAGCACTTAGAGGAAACTCATGCTGTCAATAAGGGCTTTGAGCCGTATTTGGAATGTTATCATTAACACTCATATTGGACAAGTTCAGTTGAAAAAGTCAATATCACTCCAATTCTTAGATCATCCAAGTTAGACTTCTGTATAGCCTTATGATAGAAGAAAATACACGTTACGGGGGCGCGGCTTTGAGACTCTGGGTTTAGTGCCAAACTATCACAAGGTACACCATGTGCGGTCGTAGGCAGGAGTTAACGGTGATCTTCAACGAGGGATCGGTGGGGTTTGGATGATAAAAAAACAGGTCACGGGGTATTTTGCCCTTAGTAGGTTCTCGCACAACCGTAAAGCCCAAAAGTCATTAGCGATCGAGCATTTGCTATTTGGAGGGTGGCATTAAACACGCCCAAGCTTTAAAAAACCAGATTGAGATTCTCAATCAAGATCGAGGAAGTGTAAGTCACCCGCGAGCCAAAATTTGATTATTAGTTCTCTTTATTTTGCTAGGATTCATGTAGGCTTCATTATTTATTGCAGTTGTGTGCCCAAAATATTTGCGACTGTAGAAGCACCCTATGGTGATAATTTTGAGCCATAAATTTTTGATGGTAATCCCACACGTCATACAGTTAGAGACTAAAATCACCTGTGAGTACCGATCTAGGTGGGGGACTGGTAGTTGAACAGATCTTATGTGAGTGGTGAAATCGGATTAAAATTGTGAATTATGGTACACAGGGACTTTAACATGATATAAAAAAAAATTGATGGAAGCACTTGTCGCACACCCCTTCATGGCCCCAGCTTGGATTTCAAGGTACACTGGGGTATAATTTTTTAAAATGTTCCGATTGTGTGAAAAGCACACCATGATGATGTCCTGGCTAAAGGCTTAACAAAAAGTATAGTTACTCCTGTGACTTATAGGTTAGGAATTATGGGGTAAAAAATTAAAAATGGGTTAAAAGTCAATTTGGTTGTACAGGGTCAAAATTAAAAAGTTGCTCCAATTTTGGATAAATTGGGTCCAAAATTGGTGGTGAGCTCATGAATGCCATATCAGAATAGTTTTATATCTACGTGTTTGGTTAGTAACAAAATGGCGACTAAGTCAACAGCTATAGGCACCTATTGGATTCTATTGACATGGCTTATTGTTGGATAACGTGAAAAACAAGCATAACAGATAAGGCCAAAAAAACACAACAAACTATTCATTATTTTCAATCTTTTAAGCTAGGGAAAAAACAATTGCACCACATATTAAAACTGAATCAAAGCAACTTACACTTTTGACCAAGTACACATCAAAAATTGACCTTTGTCACCATTTTTACAGTTTTTACCTTCAAACTCCGGAACATAAGGCAAAGATAGTGTAACGAACTATACCTTTTGGAATCCTTGTGACCAGACAAACACCATGGAGTTTTCTTGGGGCCGGGGCTTTTAACACATTTCGAACATTTTAAATTTTTTGACCCCTGTCTAACCTTGAAACCCAAGCTGGGGGGCCATTAAGGGGGGGTTGGAAAGTGTTCTATCATATTTAGGATTATAAACTGCCTTAAAAGTACTGTGTGCAAAAAATAACAATTTTATCCGAAGCGCACACTCTTAAACTACAGTCCCCTGCTAATCAGGTTAATTCCTGATAGCAATAGGACACCACCATGGGGCATTCCTTACTGCAGTCTTTACGAAGACCTAGTAGTCTGGTGGAAACGTTCACTGCTATTGATGAAAATCGGTTGAGGTGTTGAGGGGGTCTCAGTACAATAACTACAGCAGGATGGTAATTGGAAAGCGTTAACAGCCAATTGGCACTTTGCTTCTTATGCTACAAAAGGTTATAACCATGACTTTAATGGATTGGCGTTGCGCCGTTGGCTTTGAAACTGAAATGGTGGGGTCGGAATTAGTCTTGACATATCGAAGTGGATGAGTAATGGTTGTGGGTGGGGGGGTGGAGAATAGGAGGGTTCTGCAAATAGATACGTGTGGAGAAGTGGTAACCACCTAGCAAAACTATTTGTGGTGTTAAAGAGAACTCAGAAAAAGACTCTAGCAAAATTAGGGAAGCCACACTGGCAGCAAATCCATGATTAATTCGCTATGTTGTAAGGCTTCGGAACAGGGTGTAGATATCAATGCAGTCAACATGGTACCAGAGATCACAATTATCACAGCAAGTAGCACGTTGGCCCCATTTAACTGCTTTACTACAAAACGACCGCAGGGAAAATTGGGGTTTGTAGGGACCTGGGTTGAGAAAGTCACCGACTTGAGCCCAGAATTAGCATGCTAAATAGGACGTGGCTAATTTGGAGGATGTTTAGCTTGCTGGAGGTAATTGATGTATTTATCACTCTGGGACTTTAAAACCGGCCAATGACATAAAAGCAAGGGTAGAACTTTACATAATTGGAGCCTGAGAGTGGGTGGAAGTGGCAGATAACCCTGATAATGGTTTGGTTTGAGTGTTGTGAGTCAGATTTAGATTGCCCAAGTGTTGAGGTAAGTCACAGATCTTTAAATGCTAACAGTTGTCAATCCAACAGGTCTTAACTATTACAGTGTCTATCACAGTCTTGAATGATATGCAATATGTGGGGTGACGTGGCTCTATCACCATCAATCATTACTCTTGTGTGTATATGATATAGGACTTTCGTGGTGTTGATATCTCGTTTCACAGACATAACTTTCAGATCGCAGTGTTGCAGCCCAGACATCGAACACCGTGGTACTGACGCCCTAGTGGTGTTGGACGGCAAATCATCAAAATAAAGCTCCTGTGGATACAATGACTTTGAATGGTGGAATTATGTAAGTATCATCAACCGTCATGGCTGATGGGGTCAAGACTGGATCGATTTTGATCACAATCCTCAAACCCTGTGTGTATACTGAAATTAAGGAGTGGTCAGCATCACTTCTATAGATGCTTTGATCAAAAGAACACCCAGCCAAAATGACGCTAAGATCACTATTTTTGGTTTTTTTTTCCCTGTGTGAAGTAAATGATAACTGGGTTTAAGTATCTAAACGGGTTATTACCATCTTGATGATGCGTCAACATGAAGACGAGCACGTCTACTGGGCAAAAGAGGAAAATCCAATTTACAAAATAAAGTGTACTTACAGTAATGTAGAAGTTCATGGTGGCAAGATTTAAATAACCAAACAGAATTAAAGAGCCAAAAAATCAGGGCACTTGTCTCAACCATGGTATAACAACTACGCCCCGCAGTCAATCCAACACTGGAAGTTAAGCCCATTGACGAAGTTGGACGCCATCTTGAAACGTACAGAGTCCCGATATGTATTGTAGGTTTCACACAAAAAATAAAACTAAATTTCACCAACGAATGGAAACATAACATCAAAATTTTGTTAAAACAAGGCGAAAATCGTATTCGCGATGCGTAAAATTATTGTCCCCCGCCGAATATCCGCGATCAAAAAGATGATGACCTAAAAAGCCACAGGTTCCACTTTAACTTGGCCACCACTAGCAGAAAAATTTCCTTTTGTGAAATGACTCAAGAATCTTAAAATTAAATCATGCAAAAAATCCCCGAACAGACACTAAATTAGTAACATAATGATAATTATTCAATTTGGCTAACCGAATTTTTGAAAAAATCATGTGAACCCACATTTTAAATTGGGGACCCAGACGAGGTCTAGAAGAGGGCAAAAACCGTATTTTCACATTTTTCCAAGAAATGTAAACAGGCTGGCAACCCAAAGACGGACCATTTGTAACAACCAAAACTAAAAAAGAATAATTCAATGACAACATTGGGTACTACATTATGTTAATAGCTTGTTGTGGTTATACTTCCCCCCCAACTAGCATTGACGTTGAATTTGCCTCAATTAGATCACTTGCATATTATGTGCCCGAAATACGCACCAAAATTCTAACAGCGAGAAACTTCCAGCCCATTCCTTCCACCAAGGTTACATCGATTATACGCCTTACGGACAAATCCCAGAAAAAACTTGTACACAAGCTTGCGGGAAATTCTTCATTAAATAAGCAAATTAGATATTACTGAGCATATGACACCCAAAATTATAAGGCGAGAACTCATTCCAACCCGCTCTTGCCTTTTCCCCCTTTCTCCCTTTCCCCACCCTTTTGCCACAAGTACCCATCAGTAGCCGCAGGGAAAATCAGATAAATAAACACAATATGGTCACAATGTTGACATTTCTGGAATGTGGACCTTTGCTTGAATTTTTCCCTATCCCCTGACAGACCAGGGAGGACCCTGGGGGTATGAATACATGTTAGTAGGGAGGTTTCCCCACCTACAATATACCCACAAGTTGGCTACTCTAGCTCATCCAAAAAAAAGATATGACCAAAATGTCCAGGTTAACATTTAATCACGGACATACATACGGACATAATACGACATACGGACGGAGCCCATTTTTATAGTCCCCTCACGAAACTCGTTCGGTGGGACAATTACTAAGACGACGTACAAGCCCTTTGCTGCCAAGTTCTGACTGTTATGGGAACCTTCTAGTATATAAAGTTCGACGGTATTGAGCTATTAAAAGGGTGGAATTTTGTAGCTTCAAAAAGATGAGATGCTGGAGGTGAGACACGTCAGCTCGTCACGCATGCGCCTTGATAAATAAATCTATCTGTTGCAACAAAACCACTATATGCTTTAGGCTAATAAGCAATGTTTCCATGTGAAATATAGGTACTTTTCTTTATTGATTGAAATGCATATCACAAACATATGGAAAGAGTTCCAATGTACCCCTTTAAAATTCTACAAGAAAACAAAATATTTTTGATATATGCTAAAAAGCCTGACACACACCCCTAGCCCCAAGGCCAAAAATTTAAAAAAGACATCGGGAGGTCACCGGACCGCGAGGTCGTTGCTGGTCACGGTGTGATGGGGGCCAAAGTCACATGAGGTCATGAAGGTAACCTGAGGTCACCAAAATGTCACCCACCCCCGCCACCTGCCTTTCACCAGTTACCTTACGTCGCCCTATGGAACTCCATACGGCAGCAATGTTATATTAATCTCTCCTGCGGATGTCAGTGCACTCGACAAATGTTCATTGGCTTTTTGGGTATTAAAAACATTTCAAAATTATTTATTTGCATGGGCATTTCAAAAATCAGCTACAATGCATGAATGAGTCCAAACAAGCCTAGTCTTTGTTTTTAGGTGTTTTTTTATAGATGGTTTCCCAAATGACCTGCAAATATTTGGCAACTGTTCTCAAATGTCTCTGAATATGTGTTATCACTATACACCAACTGCCCCGCCGGAGAGAGAGAGAGTAAGTGGTTTAACAGTTTGACACCACGACACAACATACATACGACCAGAGTGTAATCCCAGTGCCTTCTGCAATTCTAGCAGACGACAAAAAAGACCTTGTGACAGTTACAACTTCTTTGTAAGGAGAGGTACATATGATATTACTTGTACTTCTAAAATTTCGTGGTTGATGCAAAACAAAAGTGGAATCATGAAAATGGAAAAGGCTGGTAAAGACAAGGTGGTTAGTTTCATCACTTCAAAAATATGTTGTGTAGAAAACACTGGTACAAAACGGACATCATATACACACCACTACTAAGTAGAAATTTCATACTTAGAAGAATAAAGGAGTGGTTTTAGCGCTGCGTTTTCATAGTTGTGTTATATCACACGGGCGACTGCATTATTTTAAAGTGTTTACAACAGGCCCTAATAATACAGATGCACCAGTGAGTGCCATCCTCGTTCTGTGGGAAAAGGGGAGCAAAGGTGAAATTTGGAAGGGGCAAAAGTGAAAAATCGGGGTGGGGGGGGGCAAAAAAACTGTAAAATGTTCACCCCAATTTGCCTCAAAGTGCTGATTTTTTGAGGGGTGCCACATGGGTGCACGGGAGTATATGAGGTACTGTATTGTGGAAAATGTAAGTGGTTTTATTTTCAAAGAACAGTAGACAGCAACATATTTTGTATACAAAGACGTATTCCTATGAGCTAGTAAAATCTCAATTCCTTGGCACAGTTCAGTAGTTTCATTTCACCAATGTATTTAGAAAAAATACACCCCTGGTTTGGGTATGATCATGATACCCGAGCACACAAGGTCAGTTAATGTCAAGTATTGTACAAGCTACAAATCCACTGAGGTGTGTCCTTGGTGGATGAGCAATGGTAACTCATAGTGATTTGTTATTTGAGGAACCCAAAATTTAACCATGCCTTAGTAAGTGTTCTATATAACCTTCAATTGAAAAAAAAAATAGTCTTATGAAAATATCCCTCTACACAGTAACTAAAAAAGGCCTACAAGGCATGGATGCCATCCACAAATACATTAAATTAACCTAATTTCTGGCCTATATCAGTGAGATGGTCTACACTGAAGTCAGTACACCATTACTTATTTTCTACACACATTGCCATAATTTAGACTTCCCTTATGGCCTACAACTGTGAGATAGTCTACACCCAAATCCTCCACACAGACTGGTACTTTGCCGATAGTCTGTGCTGCGTCTGTATGCAGTAGAATCCTAGGCATCTCATGCTTGGGGTTCCTCTTCAGGCTTTTTACTTGCTTCATTAATATTAGAGATGGGCTACAAGATGTGAGAAGTAGAAAACAAGTTTGTTAATTTGTAGCTTTCAGTCACAGAGAGAACCATAAATCTTAGAATGAGCAGCAATTCAATTCAAGAATATAAAGATTTTTAGGTGTGTCATACACACAGTCATTTACTGAATAGTACTACCACTATAATAATACCGTACACACCTTGCAAATTAAAACCAAATTTTAAAACATTTAAAAACGGGATTTCCTTGGAAGAAAATAAAAAAAGTAAAAAATTGAATTAAATTGAAAAAAAAATATGATGTCACAGCGCATGAGTCAATAATACGTGATCTACCTAGAGTAGTGTAAAACATTATATTGTTGCAGCATTTAAATTTTCTGAAACCCCTTTTTCTATGAAACCACCTTTTCCAAAGTAGTTGCATGAATTTTTTTTGGCAACAACAAATTTATCAAATTTTGAGGTACTAATACAATTTCTGAATGAAGCCTGTCCAGTAAATACAGGATTCTCATCTGTTTCCTTGTGCACGTTATTTCTATGTGTAAAGGCCACAATCAGTCATTTTTTCCAAATCAAAACTGCCACTTGTCTCTCATGTAGTCTTTGGCCATATCAAACCTTATATACTGGTCTTGTGAAAAACAGGACACTAAAGCAATTAGTCTTGAAGATGTCAATTATGACTGTTTGTTTACTAATAAAAGGCAGATGCGCCGATTTATATTGTAAACAATGCATGAAATTGTCCTTTCTCCACAACTCTGGCCATTTAAAGGGGGATTGGTCCATTAATTATATAAGTTTTTCAATTTGTAAATGACCTCCCCAAAACCCACCTGTAAAGTTTCTCGTCCGAAATTTCATCCGTTTTGAAGTGAGAGCTAGAACGTGATTTTTGTGAGCCGCCCTAGAAAGTACTGTTTAAAATTAATATTGGTCTAGCAAAACGGAGTACTATTTCGCTCATAACTTCCAAACCAAACATCCTTTACCCTAAGATTTCAGTTCACAGGTAAATAGAAAAATAGTAGCTTTCTTGCTGATACCAAATTTCGACCACGTATCGGATAAAATCTGGGGTTCTGGGACGAGGCTATTAGCGATTGGGCCATGGACCGTTAAGTCCGAGCCACTAACAAGAACTCTTTACTACTAAAAATTTCTACAACAATTTCCAATACAACAGTGCAAACAAGGCGAACTCGTATTTAAGCCGCTGGCGTAAATATGTCCCCGCCGAATATCAGCAGATCACTAAGTGATTACTAAAATAGCACAGGTCCACTCTAATTTTTGGCCACCACTAAGCTCGAAAAAATTGTATACGTTTTGGTGAAATGACTCAGAAAATCTTAATTCATCATGGAAAAATCCTGAAAATTCACTAAATTAGTAAAATTGATAATTTATTCAATTTGGCACACTATTTTTGAAAAAATCATGTGTGAGCACATTTTAAATTGGGGGGACCCAAACGAGGTCTAGCAAGGGGCAAAACATCGTATTTTCACATTTTCCATGAAATGTAAACGGCTGGCAACCCAAAAGACTGAACCACGTGTACACCAAAACTAAAAGAATAACCTTTCATGAAACCATGGGAATACTATGTTAATATACCTTGTTTTGTGGTATACTTTTCCCCCCTCCACCTATCATTGACGTTGTTATTTGCATATTCAATTAGCTCCTTTGCATATTTAATTTGCCCGAAATACGCCCCAAAATCTAATCAGGGAGGTCGAGAACTTCTCAGCCCATTCGTTCCACAAGTTACATCATTATACGCCGTACAGAACTCCAGAAAACTTGTACAACAGCCTTGCGGGAAAATTGTTCATAATTATGCAATTGATAATTTAATTAGCATATTTACACCCCAAATCTAATAGGTCGAGAACTCATCAACACCGCTTCTTTCCACCAAGTTCCCTCATCGTAGCCCGTGGAACTCCAGATAAATAGTCCCCAATATGGTCACAATGTTGACATTTCTGTGTAATGTGACTCTTTTTCCCTTGTGACTTTTCCCCCACACAGCCCCCCACCCCTTACAGACCCAGGGGAGGACCTTTGGGGTAATGATACATGGGTGTATGGGGGGGTTTCCCCACCTACAATATACCCAAGTTAGGCTACTCTAGCTCATTCCGCGAAAAAATATATACCAATGTTCCAGGGTTAACATTTTATCCCTGACATATCATACATACGCCATACGGACGGAGCCCATTTTTATAGTCCCCTCCCAACCTTCGTTCGCGGGACAAAACTGGACTTTGATGACAATAGTGGCACAATTGTTTATATTTTGAAGAATCGCTGATAGTGGCTTTAATATTAAAGTCTCATGACCACCCCCAAACTACGCCTTGAGAACTACAATTGGAGTGTCTCTATGGCCCTAAATTTGACAATGTGTAAATTTTTGAAAAGAGTAATAACCTCTGCTTAGTGTCTACGTAAAGCAAAGGTGCACAGCACCTAAATTGTTGGTCCAATGACATCCAGCTAGCAATCGTAGGCATTTTTGACTCCATGCGAATTTGTCATTGCAGATGACAATTAAAAACACATTCGACGTCTATGATTGTCTCTTCTCACCCTGTGGCTCCTCTCACTATTTTTGCCGTTTTTTTTTCGCCTTACAAAATCTCAAATCTCACTAGAATTGCAGTGCAGTCTAAAAAGGTACACTGCAAATTGCCGGCCCTTTTTTCATCCCTGCAACAGGCCCAATTCCAAAACTATGTCAACTAGAGCTGTTTACCCTATGCAATTGTCACTTTTATTTTGTCAACAATTTTTAAAGTTGAAGTTAAAAAACACTATTTTTGACAACTGATACATAAAGGCATGCAAAGCTTTCACCCCTTACAATCAGAAAAATACATGGTGCAAATCTTGCCATATGGGCCTAAAAAGGTGTCATGGACTTGCATGCATACTGCCCTCTACTGACCAATCTAGATAAAGATCTAAGTAACGAACCATTTTTTTTTTTTAAGAAAAATGTCTACGACGAAATTTAAATTCATAAAATCTGCTCAGGAGGTGGCTAGTGAATACTAATTCAACCAATCAGATGTCACAATCATTTTCCTCTTAGGGTCATTTGTGTTCTAACAATACCTTAAATTTTATTGATTGTGATCTTGCAGTTTTTCTGTTATGATCAATTTTCCTGTTTCCCACCAGGTTCCATAGCCACTGTGCTGTAATTTCTGTCTGTTTTTTACGGACTGAAAATACAAAATCAGAATTTCTTACAGATATGACCAATTTTGCACACAAGATTAGGTACACATGGATGGCTAAGGCTAAAACGTTCAGATGATATTTTTCTAATTTGACACATAACTGTAGCTTTCACTGTAACTTGGCTGACGTGTGGCCGAGGGTTATGGAAACGGAGATTGGCAGCACCTATTCACCAATTCAGCACGGGATGAAGCTACTTCTTTACTTCTGAAAATCAAATGCATGCAGGCTACAAATGCGTCAGTATTTAGATAAAGAGCACTTTGAGATTACCTTCATTCATATATATGAAATCTATCTCAATTTATAATCCAATATGACCTGCACAGTTAGACTAGACTTCCACCCTCATCATTTTTACTTAAGGGCACTGGCACATTTTCACAAATATGAAATTTCATGAAATTTGCTCACAATGATAGTCTAGGCCATTGGAATAGGGATATATCACACCTAAGAGAAAATATACCAAACCAGATAGGGGCATAATAGGCTCAAAGACTCCAGGTCAATTTGTAGGCTAACTTTAGTTTGCCATAGGCTAACTTGTAAGTTTTCCGTAACTTTATCAACAAATGTATCTATTATATGAATATCAAAGACTCGTACTCTTTGATATTAAAAAACCGCAAAGATCACAGACTGAACAGGGTGCATCCTGTGGGAATCAACTTGGCGTGTATTTTATTTTTTCATGTTAAATTTGCCATTTTCCATCATCTGCTGAATGTTGCCGCGATATTTTTAATCATATTATAACCATTGTTCTGTTTATCCATAAAGCACTGATTTGGGTCTTACTCAGTTTCGGGTGAAAGCTATGTTATAAAAGCTTTACAACCGAAAATACCAATTTTGAAAAATCTTGAGGTGCAGTTTTTCAAATGTGCCAGTCTTTCTTAACACATACCTTAAAATTTCCAGTTTCATTGTTGGCATGCATGATTGGTTACCAACCAGTGGTTGGGGGTCTAATATCAGAAAGCACATCACACTGACCTACTACATGACCTGTCCACTTGGACATGCAAAAAGGTCAATCTGAAAAACCAACATGAAATTATATGATCACAATTGCCTTTTAGAGAGACAACTTTTTTTCTACAAATTGTAATTATACACTTCATTTGAAATTAGCATTCACACTGCACTTAAAGTAGTCTGAATAAACCGTGTTTTTAGTCAGTGATTTTGAGATGGCTTCCAACATTACTGCCCACATCTGTGATAGCCTGAGGGTTGCTACTCTTACAGGATTCCTAGAGTCTAATTTATCAAGTTTACGAACCCTTTGTGTCCTATAGGTCCTAGATTGTCAAATTGTTTTCATTTTTTTTTTTTCATAAAAATTGTCCAAATTCACACTTCTGACCTATTCAGATCAGTATTAAAAAATGCATCGAATAGATCAAACCCAGTCTTAGCTCAGTGGTTTTGAAACGGCTTTTTAAATGTGAATCTCCCTCAGCTTGCAGCGTTGGCAGGCTGCCTTAAAAGGTGCAACGAGAGATTTTGAGGCACCCAATCTTGGTGTCGTAATAGTATTTCATATAGAGTAGACACCAATAGCTTTCTCACCTGAATTTGGCTTCAGAATGTCTTAAAAGAGAGAAAAAAGGTATTTTTATTTGCTTAATTTCATCTATAACATATGGCTGAATTTTTGTATTTTGCTCCTATACGAAATTTGAACATTTCACAATTGTTACCAAAGAAACATTTCCAGCTTAATCTTCAGCTGGGTTATTTTCGTGGGAACTTACATCAGGGCAAAAATCAGTACTTTCGAGTTTTTTTTAGGGGACACCTGATATTGAAATCTCTTGTTGGCACCGTAAGTGGTCATACTACATTATTTTATACCCATCGACCTACTCTGTATCATTGCTTTTTAAATTTACCAAATTAAAACACATGATACGGAGTTAATGTGAAGGGTATAATGTATATGCCATCAAGTTAACACAAGCTTCATTATCACATGGACTACAGTCCTCAAGAGTTCAAACTGTTCATTTTTTATTCAAAATTCCAATATGCCTGGCATGACCAAAGTTCGCAGGATTCCAACCAAGCCTAATCTTAGGTCAGTGTTTTAAGATGGCCTTCCAAAATGACCTCAGCCATCTATGATCTATTTTTGAAGCAATTTCAAAGCACTGACTAAATGTGTATAACCTGTACATCATGGAACAGAATCTACTAGAGCTTGAAAGGGTTAACATTTGTTGTTCTAATTACTAGACGCCCCAAATTCCTTGGTGTGCAGATTATATTTTTACTCAAAACATCATATTCCTGGAATTTTTTGTCATATTTTAAGCTCAACATAATTGGAAATTTCCACTCAATAATATAGGGTTTGTGACAATTAGCGACCCTGGTTACTAGTGACCCCCCGGAATTCAGCAGAACTTTAACTGAATAAACTGCGAATTTGGCCATTTTATTCCGTACAAGTCTGCGAATTCAGGTGGGTCACTAGTGACCCAGGGCTCTAATTGGGCCAAACCCATATATAGGCATAAAGTTTACATAACCAATTTTTCTGGGCCTTTATCCAGATTTTCCAGTGGTTAATTGGATTGAATCATGTTCGATATTTGACGTGATGATGTGTGGTCTCACCTCTGTTCACTTGTCTTATCACCACTCGATCTGGTTTCCTTCCTCATTGGAGTGTCTGTGAGTAATGGTGTTCCCCGAAATGCCTGACTTGCTGTTGTGGATGACCAGTTGTTAGCCTAATTAATTAAGAATATTAACACGTATCAGAGTTCTCATGACATCCATTTTCCAGATATTTTAGTTAACTCTGTGATTTTCAGTGTATTTTTCAGTGTTGTTTCATAGTGTGTCCCATTTAGAGGACCCGGCCTGGTCACTGGTGACCCCACTGTGACCGTGCTGATCAAAGTGTAAACATTATAGTCAGGATAACCTTCATGTGGCCCGTACAGTTGAGTAATATATGCATTTTTTTTTGCTGACAATTAAGATATAGGGGTGTGGTAGAATAAGAATCCCTCGGGTGC
The DNA here is from genome assembly GCA_023653785.1 of Ophioderma brevispina. Lineage (NCBI taxonomy): Eukaryota > Metazoa > Echinodermata > Ophiuroidea > Amphilepidida > Ophiodermatidae > Ophioderma > Ophioderma brevispina. The sequence continues at coordinate 4,763 of JAMKCH010011214.1, read as the reverse complement.
CACACCTGGGCATCCTTGGCATTTGAGAAATCCAAGCTGGGCGTCGTCATTAATGATATTATAATATTCAACCCTATATATCAACTATGTAGTTCCTAGATATACTATATGATCCAATGGAACAAGTGTCTGGCACTTGTAACATTAAGTCCTACTTCAAATTCCAAAATGGAAGCCAAATCCAATAATTTTAAATATGCCCTATTACAGCAAATACCTGCGATAAAAATAGACTTGAACTACTGTATGGTTAAGTTTATTAAACACTAAATCTATTTCTGATACTTTTAAAATTGTAACATGGCGTCACTAATATGGCAGCCAAAAACGTGAACATCTTCAAAATACTTGAACAAATTTATACGTTTAACAGCAGCGTCAAATCGGAATTAATGTGCCAATGACATAGAATGTAACCGTTATCCTTAACCAATTACAACATACAGTTTCAATTTGTTTTTTAAAAAATGCGCCAGAAAATCGAAATAAAATAATAGGTGCAAAGTTTTCAATGACCATAGGAATTGCATGTTTTCAACATATATTGCACTCAATGTATAATTTGACACATTTTTTTTATTCATCGGGATTACTGGTATCACGTGTTATGATCACAATAGTTACATTTCGAATTGTTTCATTGACACAATAATTTATACTTGAAAGGTAATATTTAGAAATTTTGTGTCAGTGTATTTGAAGATATTCACTGTTTTTGTCTGCATTATTGATTGACGTCATGTCACACAACTTTAAAAGTAAAGAACCTTTAGTGTATCTACACATAATCTAAGTACTTCAATGTTATTTTTTATCGCGGTATGTGCTGTTATAGTGCATATTTTAAATTGATTAGATTTGGCTTCCATTTTTGAATTTGAAGTTTATGACTTAATGTTACAAGTGGCATACACTTGTGTTTCATTGGATCCTAATAGTAATAGCTAGTAACTCCATAGTTTGGTATATAGGGTTGAATATAGAATTATCATTTATGGCGAGCCTCTTGGATTTCTTTTCAAAATGCCAAGGATGCCCAGGTGGCACCAGGCAGATTCTTTATTTCACACCCTAATCTTTCATTTTTCAGCAAAAACCATTGTGTATATACTCAACTTTAAAGTCAGGGCATACTTTGGACCATATCCACCCGACTATTTGTGTGAAAATACTGAATAAATGTGCTTTATTTATATAGACGCTTGAATCATTAAGTCAGTCACCAGTGCTCGGGTCTCTATAATGGCAAACCTTACCTCCCCGGAGCTTCATCAGGACCCCCAGATTTTACCGAGGGTCGTCGGACATTTTGGTATCACAAGAAAGCTACGATTTTTTCTCATTTACCCTATTAATCTTAGGGCAAAGATTTTGGTTTGGATCTTACGAGCAAAAAATATGCGCCATTTTGGTTGACCAATTATTAATTTTACAGATACTCTATGGGTATTACAAATCACATTTTTAACTCTCCTCATATACTGCTGGTTGAAATATTGGCATGAAACTTTCAAAGGGTGTTTTGGGGTGAAGCTTAGGCTATTCTATCAATATGAAAAATTTATATTCCTAAATCGGGTCACTCCCCTTTAATCATCATGACAGTCTCAAAGGCGTCTGTTTCCCATTACTATTACGTCGGCCTCAGATAACTCGTCCACAATTCTTTTCACTCATCCTAGGTGGCTGCTCCAAGAATTCCTTACAACGCACTGCCTATCCGCACTTAGATTATAATATTCCCACACATTAGCTCCCTAGGTTTTCCGTGGGGTCGACTAGGCATTAAGATTATATCTTGGTCCAGGGACAACAAACCGTGACCAACATCAGAGCTCAAACTCACAATTTAAAACGGTCTACAATTTTACAAAAGACTAAAAAAATTCTTTTGTCACATGAAATTATTAACGTTTGTTAGTAATGTTTTCATTCAGGGGCGTTTTTGGATCCCCAGCTTCATCCCCCGACTTATATCAATTCAAGTTGAGATTTTTATATCATCTGAAATATTTACCAGTCTAGTATGAGTGCCTATCCTGGGGCGAATCTTACTTACATGCTACTTCAATCTACTCGGGAGGAAAATCATAAAATTACAACACATTAGCCTATGAGGCATGTGATAAAAACATTTTCTCAAAACCACCAATGTTTTCATCAGAATCAACGAACTTCTGAAATAACCTTTTTTCGAGGCTAGTGGGTAACAGGGCAGGGGGAGGCAAGTGTTCCACCCCCCGACGAATTTGGCAGGGAAAAAAAATTGCATTAAAATCATGCTAAATCAGCCGTTTGTTTACAACCATCTGGCCGGGAAAAATTGGCCTTGACCCCCCTGAGAGGGAAATAATTTCCAAAGACTGGGAAATTTGCCCCTCAGAGCGAGCTAGGGGCCGATTACGCCACGGTGAACCATAAACAAAGAAGTGAAGGTGCAGGATTGCGAAATACACTTTCATATATAGATACTGAATGCCAAAAACTACAGAGCACCAGGAGTACATGGTATACCACCCTACCAAGTTTAAAGTATATACAAGCAAAAATGTTAATATTTTTAAATTTAAGATGAAATTTGAGAGGTAATGATATGGGGGAAAAAGCCTTAAAAAGGTTTAACCAGAGATTGCCATTAAACATAAGGCTGAGACATATCCTGACATTATAAAAGGCTGACATTATAAAGGGACTTACTCAAACAAAAGAGAACACATAAAACATTACGTATATGAGGTGACATCACATGTTCCGTTTGCATGAGTTTTGACAACTATATTTGAATTACATGTACTTACAAAACTCGATCTCTCGACTTAATTCTTACAAACAAGTTCTACACTAAAATGAGAGCTGCACACAGAAAGCTTGATGTGCTTACCAATTGTGTAGAGTGCGTCTGGTGGTGAGGGTGCTTGCCTGTAATGCAAATTTATCCAAAATATCCCGGGTTCGATCCCAGTGGGGTCCTTGCGGGATTTATCAGGTACGCAATTCTGCACCAGCTACTGAATACCGCTCTACTCCATGGTTTACTTGGAATTGGGCAAATGAATTATGAAAGCATCCCGTCCTCGGAGGGGACGTTAATCCGTCGGTCTCGGGTACAGAAGAGTCACAACTGTACATGACATCACAGCCAATGTCAAAGAAGGCAGGGTGAAAACACTGAGGTTCCCAACCTGCCCCAGCTTCAAAAAGCGGACCCATGTCCACAAGCGTTGTGATCATGATACACACGGCCCAAATAGCTTTCTCAGTTGAATAAATCATGACACCACCACAAGCCATCACCAATGACTTGTCGATATGCTAAGAAGAAGACACCAACGGGCCCTAGAAATGGCAAATCCCTATTCTATCTATTCAGACCCATAAGAGCTGTGTCCGATGGTGTATCTGATAGTCCTAGTGATGAAAAGGCAAGCTAATTTGGAAAAGCCTGCGCCAACACCGGGGGGGGGGGGGGGGGGGGGTTGGTTTTATAGCTACCACAGAGAATCATAGGAAAATAGCCCAAGTTATGTAAATGCCAAAGGGACAACCTAAGTATTCTGGTTATAAGTAAATCCGTAAGATAACTAGTGGGGGGGGGGGGGGGTGCGGGTGCAGTCACACCCCCCCCCCCCAAAATTCCACAAAAGGGGCAAAGGTCCACTTTTGGCTGATTTTTTATAAACAATGTCTAAAAGTTAAAGAAATTTTGACAAGAAAGTCCCACATTTTATAGTACTGAAATGTTAAAACAAGCAAAAATAAGGACCATTTTAGGGGCTTAGGTTCCACTTTTACCAAAAATGGTCCACTTTTTTTGAAGTTCCGCTCCCCCCCAAAAATAAATCCTGAGTACGGCCGTTTTCAATTAATATGCAATGTGCAAACTATACAGCACAGCAGTCATCATGGTATACCATCCAACCTAAGTTAAAGATAACAGGTTGCTGTTTGTGTTAGTTCTGTGATAAGTAATTCATCATCGCATGGGACTGGGCACATTCGGCGTCAATCTATTACATACCCACTCCACCACTGGAACCAAAAAATATCACTGTCGGGGGGGGAGGACATGCCCAACCTAGCAGCAACAGCGAATTCAAATGGGCAATCAACTTCGGGTGTTAGTCTGTCAAAGACTTAAAGTAGGAGGGCACTCTACGGCATATCGAACGGTTACACACAGACTTGACTAAAAACTAGGCATAGCCACGAACATTTAAATCTATATGACCATTATTGGAAAATTACCAAACAAAAATATCTTGGCAGCGGGGTTAATCCACTAACCCTGACGATTTTAAAGTCAATAATTGTTTCCTAAATTATCATGATATTACTAAGATCTTTTGAAACCAAAGGTTAAGAGATGATTTGTAATGATCACTGTGACAGAGACGGCCATATAAAATGCATGTAGCAATTCTCCAAATTACCGTTTGGAACTCCTCAATGCCCAAAATCGAGAAGATCGTGTCCTACCCCCCTGTTAACTGCCTACAGCCTATTCATGTCTTCAGGAATATATCATAAATTGATTTTTTTTTCTAAGTTTATTCCTTATCATAATCTTTAGTATGAATAGAGATCTGACCTCTGTATCCTGAAGGGAATATAATGTCTTCACAGTACCACCCACCATCAATGCTAATTCTGTTCTAGCTACATCAATTAGTGTTTTAGCTTTGAGACCTACAAAGTAAAAATGATTCAACAAAATAAATGTACCCAAGAAGGTATTTCATATGTACTCCCCCCCCAAAAAAAAA